>SJXO01005520.1:80472-118499 GCA_006408615.1 Connochaetes taurinus
AGACTCTACACATGGGCATCATCAGATGGTCAACACTGAAATCAGGTTGATTATATTCTTTGCAGCCAAAGATGGAGATGCTCTATACAGTCAGCAAAAAGAAGACCAGGAGCTGACTGTGGCTCAGATTATGAACTCCTTATTGCCAAATTCAGACTTAAATTGAAGAAAGTAGGGAAAACCAATAGGCCATTCAGGTATGACCTAAATCAAATCCCTTTACAATTATACAGTTCAGTTAGTTCAGTCACTCAGTCGTGTCTGACTCTTTGCAACCCCATGAATCGCAGCATGCCAGGCCTCCCTGTCTATCACCATCTCCCGGAGTTCACTCAGACTCACATCCATCGAGTCCGTGATGCCACCCAGCCATCTCATCCTGGGTCGTCCCCTTCTCCTCCTGCCCCCAATCTCTCCCAGCATCAGAGTCTTTTCCAATGAGTCAACTCTTCGCATGAGGAGGCCAAAGTATTGGAGCTTCAGCTTTAGCATCATTCCTTTCAAAGAAATCCCAAGGTTGATCTCCTTCAGAATGGACTGATTGGATCTCCTTGCGGTCCAAGGGACCCTCAAGAGTCTTCTCCAACACCACAGTTCAAACGCATCAATTCTTCGGCGCTCAGCTTTCTTCAGAGTTCAACTCTCACATCCATACATGACCACAGGAAAAACCATAGCCTTGACTAGATAGACCTTAGTTGGCAAAGTAGTGTCTCTGCTTTTGAATATACTATCTAGGTTGGTCATAACTTTTCTTCCAAGGAGTAAGCGTGAGAAATAGACTAGATCTGATAGAGTGCCTGATGAACTATGGACGGAGGTTCGTGACATTGTACAGGAGACAGGGATCAAGACCATTCCCAAGAAAAAGAAATGCCAAAAAAGCAAAACAATTGTCTGAGGAGGGCTTACAAATAGCTGTGAAAAGGAGAGAAGTGAAAAGCAAAGGAGAAAGGGAAAGATACACCCATTTGAATGCAGAGTTCCAAAGAATAACAAGGAGGGATAAGAAAGCCTTTCTCAGCGATCAGTGCAAAGAAATAGAGGAAAACAATAGAATGGGAAAGACTAGAGATCGCTTTAAGAAAATTAAAGATACCCAGGGGACATTTCATACAAAGATGGGCTCAATAAAGGACAGAAATGGTATGCACCTAACAGAAGCAGAAGATGTTAAGAAGAGGTGGCAAGAATACACAGAAGAACTGTACAAAAAAGATCTTCACAACCAAGATAATCACAATGGTGTGGTCACTCACCTAGAGCCAGACATCCTAAGTCAAGTGGGCCTTAGGAAGCATCACTACAAACAAAGCTACTGGAGGTGATGGAATTCCAGCTGAGCTATTTCAAATCCTAAAAGATGATGCTGTGAAAGTGCTGCACTCAATATGCCAGCAAATTTGGAAAACTCAGCAGTGGCCACAGGACTGGAAAAGATCAGTTTTCATTTCAATCCCAAACAAAGGCAATGCCAAAGAATGCTCAAACGACTGCCCAATTACACTCATCTCACACTCTAGTAAAGTAATGCTCAAAATTCTCCAAGCCAGGCTTCAACAATACGTGAATCGTACCAGATGTTCAAGGTGGTTTTAGAAAAGGCAGAGGAACCACAGATCAAATTGCCAACATCCACTGTATCATTGAAAAAGCAAGAGTTCCAAAAAAACATCTATTTCTGCTTTATTGACTATGCCAAAGCCTTTGACTGTGTGGATCACAATAAACTGTGGAAAATTCTGAAAGAGATGGGAATACCAGACCACCTGACCAGCCTCTTCAGAAATCTGTATGCAGGTCAGGAAGCAACAGTTAGAACTGGACATGGAACAACAGACTGGTTTTTCAAATCAGGAAAGGAGTACGTCAAGGCTATATATTGTCACCCTGCTTATTTAGCTTATATGCAGAGTACATAATGTGAAATGCCATGCTGGATGAACCACAAGCTGGAATCAAGATTGNAGAAATCTGTATGCAGGTCAGGAAGCAACAGTTAGAACTGGACATGGAACAACAGACTGGTTCCAAATAGGAAAAGGAGTACGTCAAGGCTGTATATTGTCACCCTGCTTATTTAACTTCTATGCAGAGTACATTATGAAAAACGCTGGGCTCGATGAAGCACAAGCTGGTATCAAGATTGCCAGGAGAAATATCAATAACCTCAGATATGCAGATGACACCACCCTTATGACAGAAAGTGAAGAGGAACTAAATAGCCTCTTGATGAAAGTGAAAGAGGAGAGTGAAAAAGTTGGCTTAAAGCTCAACATTCAGAAAACGAAGATCATGGCATCCGGTCCCATCACTTCATGGCAAATAGTTGGGGAAACAGTGAAGATGGTGTCAGACTTTATTTTTTGGGGCTCCAAAATCACTGCAGATGGTTTTTGTAGCCATGAAATTAAAAGACGCTTACTCCTTGGAAGGAAAGTTATGACCAACCTAGACAGCATGTTAAAAAGCAGAGACTTTACTTTGCCAACAAAGGTCTGTCTAGTCAAGGCTACAGTTTTCCAGTGGTCATGTATGGATGTGAGAGTTGGACTATAAAGTAGGCAGAAGAATTGATGCTTTTGAACTGTGGTGTTGGAGAAGACTTTTAAGAGTCCCTTGGACTGGGAGGAGATACAACCAGTCCATCCTAAAGGAAATCAGTCCTGAATGTTCATTGGAAGGATTAATGCTGAAGCCAAAACTCCAATACTTTGACCACCTGATTCAAAGAACTGACTCATTGGAAAAGACCCCTATCTTGGGAAAGATTGAAGGCGGGAGGAGAAGGGGATGACAGAGGATGAGATGGTTGGATGGCATCACCGACTCAAAGGACATGAGTTTGAGTGAACTCTGGGAGTTGGTGATGGACAGGTAGGCCAGGCATGCTGCAGTCCATGGGGTCGCAAAGAGTCGGACATGACCGGGCGACTGAACTGAGCTGATTGAAATAATCATGGAAATTTTTATCTCTTCTGAAATCATGGAAAATATGTGAAACACTGAGACACTCTGGCCTTAGGCTTTTTCAAACATCTGTGGACTATGCATGCAGGAGCCTTATTTTGAGAGGTGATCTTAAGGAGTGGAAGTGGCAGAGAGGAAAGGTCCAGAGATGAAAGGCAGAGACACCAATCCAGGGGTAGTTTGTCAAGCTGGGTCACTACAGCGGGCAGATGCAGTTTGGTCCTACCAATGACCCTTGGAGGAGGCGTGTGAAATGTGCTTCATCTTTGTCCACCCAAGGAATATGTTAGAGGAGTTTTCATCCTCCAGTTCTTGTTCCCTGGGACAAGGGTCACCTCATGGGATATTATCTCCTTTTCTGGTTTGTGCCTGTGTCAAAGGTGGGTGTCCCATGTGGCGGCAGAAGCAGAAAGATCCTGGGGTAGAAAGTAAGAGAGATGAGTTGCCACTGAGGATCCACGGTTGCGTGCAGCTGGTTGGCTGGAGTGCACCAGTGGGCACGGAGGACGGAGATGGGGCACAAGAAATATCTGATCTCGACTTCCTGACACCAAATGCCATTACTATTAAGAGTGGTGGAAATACAGAGATTGGATTTGCAGCAGATGGGTGTAAATGCTATTTCTAGCATACTTTTTGTTTTGATTTACAAATACTTACTAATCTAAGAAGATAAGACCTGGGAATCTTCCCATGCATTGCCATGTGTGTGGAATACAGTGACTCTTCAGTTTTAACCGACAGGCTTTGCTTTAGTTTCCCCTCTACAGTCTTTCAGAAGTGCCACCTCCTTTGCCAGTAATTAGGGGCCAAGGAGGTGAGACTGTCCAAAGGAAATTATCAGGAATTCTTTGGTGATCCAGTGGTTAAAACTCATCTTCCAGTGCAGGGGGTTGTGGGAGCTAAGATTCTCACATACCTCCTGGCCAAAAACCAAAACATAAAATGGAAACACTATTGCAACAAGTACAATAAAGACTTTAAAAATGATCCATGCAAAAACAAAAACAAAAACTTGAAAAAAAGAACACTGTCTTCACTTCAGCCTCCCCATACTACCATCTGATGAACATGATCAAACGAGGCCACATCTACAGTGATGTTTGAAATTTTCTTATTCTTTGACATCCTGGAGCTTTTTTATTGTTGTGGTTTTTTTTTGCTTTTTTATTTTTATTGTTGTTATTTTATTTTTTATTGTTAATTCCTAAACTGTGTCTGACTCTGTGATCCTGTGGACTGTAGCATGCTAGGCTCCTCTGTCCATGGGATTTCCCAGGCAAGAGTATTGGAGTGGATTGCCATTTCCTTCCCCAGGGGATTGGGTGAGGGGTAGAACATTTAGTCTTGAAGTGGGAACCCTGGTTACTGTGAAAGAGAAGAACTAGAATAATTTTTGCTCAGGTTCTCAGGCAGATCAGCTTTAGGAAAAAACACCAATAGAAGTTGAGTATAGAGAAACTGATTTCCTTACAACTGTCCATAACTGTGTACACCTTAGAAAGTCTGTCTTTTCAGGGATTCTCTCAACTTCATTGAATATTTCAGGTATGAGACATCATTACCTGTTTTGCTGTTACTACCTGCCACCTGAATAAAGCCCTATGGCTGGGACCTCCCTAGTGGTCCAGTAGTCAAGAATCTGCTTTCCAATGCAGGGAATGTGGATTTGATCTCCAGTTGGGGAACTAAAATCCCACATACTACAGGGCAACTAAGCCCCTACACCGTTATGGAGCCTGCATTCTAAAGCATGTGCTCCATAAGAAGAGATCCCACATGGCACAATGAAGACCCCAAACAGCCAAAAACCCAAACAACCCCTCCACCCAACCAAACCCTGTGGCCAGTCCCTAGAGGGATGTAGTCCACTGCCAGCAATGAGCTTTCATGGGGAGCCAGGCTGGGGAGAAGCCTTCTGAAATGTGAAGGTTATTTTCTTGGCAAATCTCAGTGTTCTGGAATTAGTGAATGAGGGCAGATATCCTTGAATTCATGCTCAACAGGATGGCATTTGGATTCTTGCTCAGATTCTTTCTTGGAACTTGTTTCTTAAACAATCACAGGAGGTTATTCACCAAAGTCAATGAAACTGAAATGTTCTTTGTCAGCAGGAGGATATGACTAGATGTGCTCTCATTATATCCATTGGAAGCATTTCCCCTGATCTTCGAAATATATTATTACATTTTGGATGACATTAAGAGATAAGTCTTTAGTCACGGAATTCTAGTAGGAGGGAAAAAAAGTAGTTTGGGTTATTTTCTTTATTATTGTTGTTAAAATGTGAATCATGCCCTTCAGTTTGATGAATTCTCATTGATGCTTCAATGGAAGGGGAAGATGAAATAACATAAATGATAGCTATAATTAATTTTATACTAAGCTTCCTTGATGAAATTAATATTGTCAGATGGAAATGTAATTTAAGCAAAATATGCTTATATGCTCATGTAAGCTGAGTTACACATTTGGACTTTCAGAAAAAAATCACTCTTGCATTTCATAGGACCGCTTACAAAATGATTTAGCTTAATTGTTTGTACAGCTTTCTAGACATTACAGCTCTTTAAAGGCAATAAGGGCACATGAGATGAAAGGGTGAAAGACAAAGGGTCATTTTAAATATGCTTCTATTACTCTGAAAAAAATGCAGGACACTTTTAATTCCCAAACCTAGGTTTTAGCATATATGTTAATATACTCTGGCTGCAGTTTTATATTCATCAAATAGGAAACATTCTGGCAATTTAAAACAATTCAGATCTAAACTGAAATAAATTATATTGGTTTGTTAAGTAAGCTTCAAAACATCTTGACCTAAAAGGTCAGCAAATGTTAGTGAAAAATATACAAGTCAATATCCATCACATGCCTGAATTCTTTGTTTTTATGTGACATTTCAAGCAATTTTCGTAACCAGTCAGGAAGGAGTACAAAATAACAAACACGAAGACAGTTCACTGATTTCAGATAAAATCTTCCATGATCTCAAAAACAAATACTCATAAACGTCATAAACTGACATTGATTACTGTTCTGAACAACAACAAAAAATACATCTGCAATTTGTTTCTTAATATGAAACCAAACATTATGTAACATATGAAAATTTGAAATATCAATTGCTATTTCTTCCTTAAAGAGTCTAATCCCTGTAGACAGTCAATACAATATTTATTTAGTTAGCTGATTACCAGAGTTAAAGTACTCAGACACAGGAACACAGACACCCCAGTTGATAATCTGGTAGAGAGGTGGTTTACTGGTCAAGGCAGCATTTTTTTAAACACTCACATAGAGGAATACATGATAGTGATCTCTCTTCTTCCTCCAGAATAAATTAAAGCTATATAGCTCTGTTAAAGATGTGGTGTATTTATGAGAATGTAAGGACCTCATGGATGTGGTTGCTAAAGTCTTTGTGATAAATGTCTGGCTGTCAGTCTTGCTTCCACCATTATACTGTGCTTAACCCCCAAATACAGCAGATTCTAGATTTATCAAGCAGCACTTGGTCTGTGGCCATATAGCACTTGGTGGCCATATAAAGTTAAAGTTAGTTAAATCGCTCAGTCGTGTCCAACTCTTTGTGACCCCATGGACTGTAGCCCACCAGGCTCCTCTGTCCATGGGATTCTCCAGGCAAGAACACTGGAGTGGGTTGCCATTTTCTTCTCCAGGGGATCTTCCTGACCCAGGGATCGAACCCAGGTCTCCCACATTGCAGGAAGATGCTTTAAGCTCTGAGCCGCCAGGTAGCCATATAGGCTGACTGTAAAATCTCAGGCAGCAAGAGACAGTAGGAGGAGGGAAAGAAACTAGCATTTATTGAGTGTCTCCCTTGGATGGGAATAGGGCTTCCTTGATAGCTCAGTTTGTATAGAATCTGCCTGCAATGTGGGGGACCCTGGTTCCATTCCTGGGTCAGGAAGATTCCCTGGAGAAGGGATAGGCTGCCCACTCCAGTATTCTTGGGCTTCCCTTGTGGCTCAGTTGGTAAAGTATCTGCCTGCAATGTGGGAGACTTGGGTTCGATCCCTGAGTTGGGAAGATCCCCTGGAGAAGGGAATAGCTACCCAGTTTTGGCCTGGAGAATTCCAAGGGGGTCACAAAGGGTAGTACAGGACCGAGCGACTTTCACTTCACTTGTGTGGCGACTTTCCATGTGTGGTCTTACACTGTTCTTTCAATCACCCTAAGAAATGGATATTATTTCCATTTTACACATGAGGAAAATAAAGCTCAGAAAGATTATACTATGAAAGAGTAGTGAAATTAAAATTTTCAACCCAGGTTTTATGTTATCTTGCTGATTATTTCTTGCATTTGTGGTTGTAAGGGTTCAACTTCTATATTGTTACCAATTCTTGTCTTCTAACCTTGAGGGATCTCTCCAATTCATGGTGTTCCAAACCACATTCATTTTTTTTTTCCTTTTAAAATCTGCTTCTCTTATATTTTGTGGTCTTGTCTCATCTTGTATCTCTCCTCTATCCCAAGATAGAAATCTTACCCCCCAACCTATCTTTCTTGTCCATCTTTGTCTTGGATAAAGCAATTAGGTGGGAGCTTGTTATAATCTGAAAAGGTTTAGCAATCAAAAATCATGTTGAATACCAAAGTATTTTAAGTAATTTTGTGTTGACACCTATCCCATAAACTCAACGAGCTGTAATGTAGCTCACGAGAGGCCTTGTTACCCAGGAGGGCCATCTTTGTAGCCAAGCTTCTGGGTAGCACCCCAAGTCTGGAGGCATTTAGAAAAAGACAACCCAGATTCATTAAAGAAGTTATTTGAGTGGCCTGAGGCAAACCTGTGTGCATGTGTGCTAAGTCGCTTTAGTTGTGTCTGACTCTGCAACAATTTGGACTTCAGACCCCCAGGCTCCTCTGTCCATGGGATTTCCCAGACAAGAATACTGGAGTGGGTAGCCATTCCCTTCTCCAGGGGATCTTCCCGACCCAGGGATCAAACTCGTTTTGCAGGCAGATTGTTTACTGCTAAGCCACCGAGGAAGCCCCATCCAGAAACCTAGTGGGTTTTAACTTTCCAATCTCTCCAACTAGGAGGAGGGCATCCAAGGAGGCCAATTGGCAGTGCCCTCCACACTGCAGTGAGCAGCTTCACAGGTATCTTTATACATCTTTGCCTGAAGTACATGTGTAGAATATGCTTTATATATAAAAGTATGTTTAAGCATATTTTATTGGGACTTGTCATTAAAATTTTTTTTTTCTTTATCAGTTTGTGTGGATTTAAACCATTATTTTGTTGAACAGTGCCTGGCATGTGTATATAGAGTGTATCTAATTTTTGCTGGAACTAAAACAGCTGCATTCAGTGGCATTGTGCAACAGTGACATTCAGCTGCATTTTGGTGCACGTGTGGGTGATTTTGCAGTACAGATTCATAGAATTCAAAAGCTCTTCATATTTAAAGTTTGTTTAGATATTGTTAAATTTCAAGGGCAAAAATATGGTACCAACATATCTTCGTATGAGTAATTTAGGAGGTTCTTGGTTAGATCATACCTTTGCCAGTACTGGATATTTAGTTTTCGTGACTCTAAAGAGTAAAAAATAACAATTTAGTATTTAATTTGAACTTTTGGGTTACAAGCGAAGTTGTCCTTTTTTGTGTTTCCTGGATATTTGTAGTTCTGTAAATTGCTTTTTCATTTTCTTTGCCTATTTAAAATATCAAGTCATCTTTCTATTCCTTGAATGAAATTTTGCATATTATAAATAATAATTCTTTGTCTAATGTTGATTTCAAATATTTCTCATAGCCTGTCACTTATCTTGAAACTTTCTTCTATGGTATCTTCTCTTAAATGTTGTACCAAAAGATGCTTTTATATCATCACATCTATCCATCTTTTTCTTTCTGCATTTTGAATAGTATTAGGCAGGACTTGCATATCCCAAGGTCACTACTTTTTTTTTTCTGTATGTATGTTGCAATAAACCTGTCAAACTCAGGGCTAAGGGCACTGTCCTCCACAAAACTTCCCACACTTCAGGTGCAAATTTGGGAGTCTCCAGGTCCACCCTCACTTCTGACCAACTAACTACAAATTCAGAGGCTCCCATGATTTCCCTCAGGTTTGATAATTCAGTAGAAAGACTCATATAACGTATGGAAGGGGCTATAATTCTGATTATATTTTTGTTACAGCAAAAAGCTGCTAATTAGAACCTGCCAAAACAAGAGATATGTAGGTGAAGTCCGGAAGAGGTTCAAAGACAGAGCTTCTGGATGATATGCTATGATCCAGGATAACAATCAGCATACTGCCAACCAGGAAAGTTCAGACAAATCCTAGTATCCAAAGTTTTTATTGGGGTTTCATTATGTAAGCATGACTGACTAAACACTGGCCATGTGGTTGAGGGCAATTTCTAACCCCTTCTCCCTTGGGGAGATCAGGGTGATATCATACGTTTGACACCCAACACTTAATCATTTGGTTGGTCTCTCTGATGTGGCCAGTCCCCATCTTGAGTTATTTACTTAGCATAAACTATCCACCCTGAGTCACCTTGTTAGCATAATCTCTCAGGTATGGTCTGAGGTGCTCATGAGGAGTAACAGGGACACTCCAATCACTGAGAAAATTCTAAGGGCTTCAAGGTTACCTCCCAGGAGCTGAGGCAAAGACCTCTCTTTGGGTAAAGTATATTCTTTACTAGGGAGCTTCCCTGGTGGCTCAGAAGTTAAAGTGTCTGCCTGCAATGCGGGAGACCTGGGTTCGATCCCTGGGTTGGGAAGATCCCCTGGAGAAGGAAATGGCAACCCACTCCAGTATTCTTGCCTGGAGAATCCCATGGACAGAGGAGCCTTGTGGGCTACAGTTCAGGGGGTCGCAAAGAGTCGGACACAACTGAGCGACTTCACTCACTCACTCACTCACTCATGTTCTTTACTAAGTGTGTGCATGCTAAGTCACTTCAGTTGTGTCAGACTCTTTGCAACTCTATGGACTGGCAAGAACACTGGAGTGGGTTGCCATTTTCTCCTCCAGGGGATCTTCCTGACTCAGGGATTGAAGCTGCATCTTTTACATCTCCTGCATTGGCAGGTGGGTTCTTTAATCATTAGCACCACCTGGGAAGCCCTATTCTTTACTACACAGATATTTTATAATTAAAAAAATTAATTAAAAAATTTTGGGATTATATTTTTATGACTGGCACCTTCCTAACTGGTCCCATACAATTTCCATAAACTGATCACATTAAAAAATATATATACATATACACATACCTAATGTGTTAATCATTCAGTTGTGTCCTACTCTTTGGGACCCTATGGATTATAGCCTGCTAGGCACCTCTGTCCATGGACTTCTCCAGCAAGAATACTGGAGTGGGTTTCCATTCCCTTCTCCAGGGGATCTTCCAGACCCAGGGATCGAACCCGGGTCTCCTGCAATGCAGGAAGATTCTTTATCATCTGAGCCACCAAGGAATTCAACTTTTCCAAATGAGTAGCTAGTTGTTTCAATATCACTTGAGTATTATACTCTTCCAGTAATTTTGAATACTATCTTTGTCATATTCTATATTTTCATATATATATGGCTTTGTTTCTGGATATCTATTCTGGTTCATTTATATTTTTCTACAACTCTTCCAATATTGTCTTCAAATTACAACTTTACAGTATTTTTTTCATAGTAAGCTTTGAAAGAGTTGGACACAACTGAACGAGTGAACCGAACTAAAGCTTTGAAAGCTAGTAGGTCAAATTCCACTTATTGTTCTTTTTCCAAGATATCTTGGCTTTTCTTATATATTTTATTTTCCAGAAAAATTTTAAAATTTTTCAGATGCCACAAATAAATCTTAAGGGAATTTTAACTGAGATTTTATTGACTTTATGAATTGCTTTAAGAAAGCTTGTATCATTAGAATTTGGAAATTTCTCACTTACTCTATTTAAAAAAATATCCTCCAGTAAAGTTTTAATTTCTGTCTATATTTCTCACATGCTTTAAAGATAAATTCTAGGCATGTTGCTTCTTTGCATGCAGTTGTGAAAAGATTATTTTTCTGTTCCTGTTTCTGATTATTATCTTCATATAGGAAACCTCTGGGTTTATATAATAAATCTAGTACATTATTACATCACATTATATTTATTAGTTCTAGTAGTTTCTCAACTATTTAAGATATTTTTAGACAGATAATCATATCATCTGCATAATGATACTACTGTCACTCTGTGAATAAATATTGGAATGTGAAGGTACAGCAAGTAATGTGGATTAGAAGTATTATTAGCAGGTGCCATTGTTCAGCTCATGATTTTAATGTGAATGATTCTAATATTTCACTTTTGAGTAACACATTTGTGATATATTTCTATATTATATCCTTTGTCAGTTTTAGTAAGCTGCTTCTAATTCTAGCAAATGGTAAGTTTTAATTAGGACTAAGTACTTAATTTACAAAGTGGTTTTGGGATTTAGCAAGGTCATTTTATGTAGTTTCATTTGTAATATGTTATTATAGTGAATGACATGAATATATTTCCTTATATTAAATCATTTTTCTATTCTGTGGTTAAACATAGTTGAATCATAAATAGTGCTCTTTAATGAATGGCAGAAGTTAATCTGCTAAAGTTTTAGTTAGGATTTTCATAAGTTATTTTGATCAGGATTTTTTGGTATTCTTGTTCACCTGGAATGGGCATCAGAATTATACTATCCTCAGAGAGTGAGGTTGGATAGCTTCCCATGGTTTTCTATGCTTTAAATCAATTTAAATAATATAATAATTATGCTTTTTTAATTGATAGAAGTGACCTGTAAAGCTACCCAAGACTTAAGTATTTTGCAAGAATAGAAATTGAGGGAGCCCTCTCTTATGTCTCTTCTTATAAGGACACTAATCCTGTTGGAGCAGGATCCCACCCTTTACAACTTCATTTAACTTTGATTATTTCCTTAGAGGTCTTATCCCCAAATATAGCCGTGCTGGAAGTTGGTGCCTCAACATATGAATTGTGCAAGGACACAAGCATTTAATCCATATCAGTTATCTATGGCCATGTGTCAAATCAGGTTCACTGATTGTTCATGTTATAAAGTTTTATTGGAACCCAAGAATGCTCATTTGTTTATGTATTGTTTTGGCTACTTTCACACTACGATGGCAAAATTGAGTATCTGCAACAGAAACCTTACAAACCACAAAACCTTAAGTATTTACTATCTGGTCCTATACCGAAAAAAATTTGCTGAATCCTGCACTTAGCTTCGGAGAAGGCGATGGCACCCCACTCCAGTACTCTTGCCTGGAAAATCCCATGGATGGATGAGCCTGGTAGGCTGCAGTCCATGGAGTCTCTAAGAGTTGGACACGACTGAGTGATTTCCCTTTCACTTTTCACTGTCATGCATTGGAGAAGGAAATGGCAACCCACTCCAGTGTTCTTGCCTGAAGAATCCCAGGGACAGGGGAGCCTGGTGGGCTGCCGTCTATGGGATCGCACAGAGTCGGACGACTGAAGTGACTTAGCAGCTTAGCACTTAGCTTGGCCCATGCCTTACTTCTTCTGAGACTAAACTGATTATTCTTCTGAACTCCTGCGGTATTTATTTTCTGACCTAGGCATTCAGCTCTTCTAATTCATTATCACGTGGTCTTCCCTGGTGACTCAGTGGTAAAGAATCCACCTGCCAACACAGGAAATGCAGGTTCGATCCCTGAGCCGGGAAGATCCCCTGGAGGAGGAAATGGCAGCCCACTCCAGTATTCTTGCCTGGGAAATTCCATGGACAGAGAGGGCCCTTGTGGGGTACAGTCCAAGGGGTCGTGAAAAGTTGGACACAACTGAGCAACTAACATACTGAGTATATTAGGTGTGCACTCACATCCTCAGAATTGAGTGTGCAAGGGGATGCATGAGATACATTTGATGGATTAAGTTGCTCTGGTTCTTTCTGGAGAAGCTACTCTGCTCACAGTCTCTGGTTGGAGCCGCCCCAGCCAACCCCTGTCACTTTCCTCATCCATTCCCATCGTGGCTAACTAAACCAGGGAGGGGCTGTCAGCCCAGACTAACTGATCCTGTGGCTGTTCACTGGCCAGTCAGATTCCTTTCTGAGAACTGGAGGAAGAGAAAGAGAGACTGTTGTTGATTGTTTTTGAACCCTGGAGCTTTGAGTTTATGTTGACTCAGGGACTAAGGGCCCCCATATGGGGCCTCCACAAGGATGGGAAACCTGCTTGGAGAGAGAAAGATGAAGATGCTAAGGCATGTTGAAGAAATAATAATGGTGCTGAGAGATGGTCAAGAAGGTGCAGAGATACTGGGAGAAAGAGACAGGAATGAAAAGAGACTGGTGAGAAGAGAAGACTTCCCGGAAAGATTAAGACTCACCTTTGTGCCTCATATTTCAGTTCTCATCTCCTGTACCCATAAGTCACATGTTTGACTCTGGTACCAATCTCAAATAACAAGTATCACCTCTGCCCTCTAGAATCTCATAATATTGGGCTGACCAAAACGTTTGTTCAGGTTTTTCTATAAAATGTAACAAAAAAGCTGAACAATTTTTTTTGGCCAACGTGATAGAAATGAAACAGCAAACAGATGAATTGTTTGTTGTTCAGTCATCAAGTTGTGTATAACTCTTTGCGATCCCATGGACTGCAGCATGGCAGGCTTCCCTATCCCTCACCATCTCTTGGAGTTCATATCCATTGAGTTGGTGATGCCATCCAAACATCTCATCCTCTGTCACCCTCTTCTCCTCCTGCCTTCAGTCTTTCCCAGAATCAAGGTCTTTTCCAATGAGTCTACTATTCACATCAGGTGGCCAAAGTATTGGAGCTTCAGCTTCAGCATCAGTCCTTCCAGAGAATATTCAGGGCTGATTTCCTTTAAGATTGGCTGGTTTGATCTCCTTGCTTTTCAAGTTGAGGCCTTAAATGCAGAGCAGTAAGTGCAGATATGGCATAAGAATACATTGGACATAATATTCTATTTTACTTGTAGCCCTTAGAAAGTGTGAGATTTTCCCACATTCTGCAGATAAGCTCCTCTTATTTTCGTGATCCAGCACGGAGAATTTATGTTCCATGTAACGAGAAGAGCCTCGACTACAATATGTCAACTAACCGGAGACATTTTCCGAAGCTTGGCAGAACAGACTCATCAGGAATCCAGATCCCCAGGGAGTAGAATCAGAGTTCATAGTGACCCTGTTCATTTGGAGGAGAGATTGGAAACAGACTGGAATGATAGTGTTCATATGGAGGAGAAATAAGAGACAACCTTTCAAAACAACAAGAAGCCAAAAGCCAGGCTATGAGAAATATGGCAGAAAAGGTATTAATGGTGGAATAGAAGCTGGATCTGGGTCAATCAAAAAGTGGGGTGGTCAAAAAGTAAAGTTAGTTCAGTGTTAAACAGAGGATAGGATAGGATACTATAGGATAGCAGAGGATACTGACATTGGAGAAAATGTTTCTTTTGTACTTAATACCATCAAATTCAAACCAATAAAATGTAGTCCAGTGCATGTTTGCTTATGGCAGCCTTCTTTAAAAAATATGATTTCTGTTTTCCAGTCTTACAGGCTAAATGTGGCAACATTCAGATTAGCTTCCACATGAAGAAGACTTCAAGCATTTCATGTAGAAGCTTAAATACAAATAAAACGTTGCAACACTTTGGAAAAAATGTTCTACTAATTTTTAAACTTACCTTCAGTTCTTGTTTTTCATGACTGCCAAGCCAACTCTGGAGATGGAGCTGTGTTCAGAATTTGGCTGCATGCTCACCTGCTGGAAGCCCGTGGATGAGACATTCAGCAACTTTGATGCTTAGTTTCTTCCTATTCTTTTTTAAACTTTTTATTTTATATTGGAGTATAGGTGATTAACAGTATTGTGATAGTTTCAGGTGCACAGCAAGGGATTCAGCCATAGGTACACATGTATCCCTTCTCCCCCAAACTCCCCTCCCATCCAGGCTGTCACATACATTGAGCAGAGTTCCCTGTGCTCTACAGTAGATCCTTGTCGGTTATCCATTTTAAATACAGCAGCATGTACATGTCCATCCCAAACTCCCTAACTGTCCTTTACCCCCATCCTTTATTCTCAATTTCTTGATTTGAAAACTCAGGACTAATCACTGCCCTGCAAAACTGCTGCTTTCAGCCAGGCTTGAGAGATTCCATTTGCCAAAGTTACTGCCATACCTTACTCTTTGGCTCACTTTCCTCATCTCTGGGAACCTCTTTCTGCTTTAGGGTTTGTGACCGACTGGGGAGAAATTGTTACTTACAAAAGTACTTCAGAGTTTGTGGTTGAAAAATACAAAATGAAATGTTAAAGGAACCAGGAGAAAAATATGCACTGTGGTGGTGAGACTTGATAAGCTCACCATGTGTTCTGGGACAGGTCTCCTAACCTCTTTGGGCTCCAGTTTCTTTGTATTCTGGCTTCCCAGGTATCTCTAGTGACAAAGAATCTGCCTGCCAATGCAGGGAACATAGGAGACACAGGTTCGATCTCTGGGTTGGGAAGATCCCCTGGAGGAGGGCATGGTAACTCTCTCCAGTATTCTGGCCTGCAGAATCCCATTGACAGAAGAGACTGGTGGACTACAGTCCGTAAGTTGGGGGTACTGGGGAGAGAGGGGTGCAAAAGGGACCCTAGTTGTTTGAGATGGTTTCTTTTTTTAATTTATTTTTTAATTTTTTGATATGGTTTCTAACATCACTACCAGGTCTAACAGTTGATGATTCTTTAGAGAAGAATGCTCTTAGGACCAAGAGCATGTTTAATTTTTCCTTGACACTGAGGACTTTTACAGAAAAGAACAATGGCCAGCTTTAATATATTTCCCCTGAGGAGTGAATTAGGGGAAACAGACTGAACAAAACCACTTTTGATTTAGGTTAGAGATAAGGAAGAATTTCCAGACTGTGGGAATTGTTTATTGTTGTGAATTAACCAGGGAGGTTGGGACATTCCAGCAGGATGGATTCCTTTCTTTTTTTTTTGCTTAGTGCATGCTCATTTTCATAGAATAAGATGATACTGTGCATAATGTTTTGTGAACTGTTTTATATTAACGAAGTCTGAACGATATTCATGTCAATAGATATATTTGGTAACTGACATATGACATTTGATTCTTCTATGTTTTTATCTAAGTTGTATACATAATAAGAAAACAAACACACGTAAGTCTGCCAACCAACATAAAAAATGCTTGGGGCTTTACCAATATTACTGACATTAGTTATATGTTCATATACAATTCCTCTCCTTAATTTTTCTAGCAGGATGGATTTCTATCTCTTCCTGGGGGGCATAGGATTCTGGATGTGAAGACTAGGTTTCCAGGGAGAGTGGGGGAAATGTGGGGTGGGGAGACAGATGAAGAAATTAATGACCTTTCTCTGCCAGCTGACTTGTAGTCCTGAGCTTCATGAGTTAATGCTCTTTGGAGTGTAAGGCAAGCTTGGTGATGATCAGTGAGTCATCAAAATTCTCAAGGTGCTTTGTATTGGGGCTCAACTAAACAATTAAGGAAGGGATTGATTAGCACACAAGGGTTTCCCATGTGGCTCAGTGGGAAAGAACCTGTCTGCCAATGCAGGAGACCCAGGTTTGTCCCTGGGTGGAGAAGACTCCCTGGAGAAGGAAACAGCAGCCCACTCCAGTATTCTTGCTTGGGAAATACCATGGACAGAAGAGCCTGTCAGGCTACAGTCCATGAGGTTGCAAAGAGTCAGACACAACTTAGCAACTAAACAGCAATGTAAAGCATCACAATGGGGCTTCCCCGGTTGCTCAGTTGGTAAAGAATCCACCTGCAATGAATGAGACCAGGGTTCGATCCCAGGGTCAGGAAGATCCCCTGGAGAAGGCAATGGCAGCCCACTCCAGTATTCTTGCCCGAGAACTTCCAGGGACAGAGGAGTCTGGCAGGCTACAGTCCATGGGATCACACGAGTTGGATGTAATTTACAGACTAAACGACCACACCACCAAGTATCACAATAAGCAGTTCGTTGGTACCATTGAGGTTAAGAGGGTGCTAAAATTCTGGAGGATGGTAATATTCTAAAAGTGGCCAGTCTGGGGGCTAAACAAATGAAACTTTCTCCTCCCCTCCAAGTTCCAGTGTAGAGCAAGCAGAGCATCTGGTGTGGGGACGCCACGGGCAGAACATCTCTGTGCTGACAGGGAGGCCTGGAGATGCTGTGAGCATCACAGGTTGGGCTGCCAGCCCTTTGAGAAAGGATGCCCCATCCCCTCGTGATGATGGCAATTTTGTCAGCTGTCTTTGGACTAGATAACCACATTGATATTGCTCTTCCGATCTTTGTTAATTATTTTATTTAAATTTTAATTCCTACTGTCTCTGAGTTCAGATTCTCTGTATTCAGCCTCATTGTCTGAACTTGAGGTTTTTTGTTTTTTTTTTTTTTTGCTGTTGTTTGTATGTTTTTTGCAGGACGGGGTTTTTACAGAAAAGATTTTATTACATCTTAGGAATTTTTCTACTTACCTACTGTGGTTTATTATTTTGTTTGCATTCATTTCCAGCCAACCTGATTTCTGCTTGAAAATACTGTCGCCCCACTAGGGGGCCACGAGTGCCATAGTCTGAGCCTGCTGTAGACTGCTTTCCCAGCAGAGTTCTAGAAAGTTAAAAGTGACACACACTTTACGAAGGAAAGAGCGTGGCTCTGACTATACTGAGATGCAGGTCTCTTTGTTCTGATTTGGGAACAATTGTACAGTCAGAAAAAAGAAGGAAAAAAAGAATAAACCTCAAGCTTGCGGTTTTAATTGTTGCTGGATACTTGAGAACCCTGTTTTCTTTAGGAAGCAGAGAGGAAATTTCAGGAAAAGACAATTTGTTTAGGCAACGTATGGCCTTGAGACACCAAGATAAGCTGCTCAGGGCTTTTTGGATTGGCCCATATGAATTTCTCCCTGTGTTTCAGTTCGTCTGATCTGTTACTGACAGATCAAGTTTCCAAAAATTGATGTTGGCATCACATCTCTATGGCCTGTCTCAGGAATCACCAACAATTCACATTATCTAGACCCAAACTTCCAACCTTTCAGAGTAATAAGGACTCCTTTTAATCCAGACATACACATATAAAAGAACGGCCACGTGATGTTTTTAAATACAATTCACTACACTTTTTAATGAATTTGTATTTAAGTATTCACAACAGAATCAATGTATTTTAAAAAATAGTACAAGTGGAAGAAGATATTTCTTCCATCAGCTTATCATGATTGGCTCATCTCTGGATTCCTGAACCTTTTGAAATAACTCCAGGATGTGCTATGAGCCTTGGGTTCCAAGTATGAGTCTGGTAGGCTCTACGCTAAGCACTGTCAGGATATTTCCTCAGGCAGATTCTCTGATTCCATCCACTCTTCTAGGCAGGAAGCCTTTCTGGGTGTGTTTGTCCTCCTGTAACCCCCTGGACCATTCTCCCCAACTTCTGTATTTCTAAACACTCCCTTTTCATCGACACTTTTCTTGCAGCACCGATATACTCCCATATCAAGTTATTTAAAATATCCTCCCTCATCCTAAATATCCTCCCCAATTCCTAGCACCCAGGGCTCTGACTCCTTCCCTCAGGACCATGCTCCTCTCTAGGCCAATAAATGCTCATGTGTTGAATTTTCAAGCACACTTCAGCCTCCTAGTTCCAGCTCTACTTTAGTCATTGATTTGCACTTGTTATCTCCCATTAGATATTACAAGTAATCCTTATAATATTTTTATAATAGGTGTAACATATAAGAGCTGTGTTAATGACAGAAGCTGAAAATAAAGACTCTTAAGCAAACTAACAAAATGCTTTCATGGTGATATCATTTGTAAGAGTAAGAAAATAAAATGAAATGGAGCTCACTTGCTTTGTGGCTCCCCCCTGTTCTCTACCTGGTGTCTGTGGGTAACTTTCTCTACATGCAGTTCCTATACCTTATGTTAATCTGTGCTTTTGCACTTTGTCCTCAGGAATCCGAAAAGGACCATCCTGGGAAAACAGAAACTGCTTACAATCTACCAATTATTATATATATATATTTTTGATGTGGATCATTTTAAAAACCTTTATTGAGTTTGCTTCAACATTGCTTCTGTTTTATGCTCTGGTTTTTTGGCCTCGAGGCATGTGGCATCTTATCTCCCAAACCAGGGACTGAACGCCACTCCCCTGCCCCACCAGCCACCTCTTGCATTAGAAGGTGATGTCTTAACCACTGGGAATGTCTTAACTTCCCCGGGCTACCAGGGAAGTCTCACACGCTACTAATTATTAAAGAACAGCCTTTTCAATGCTCAAAGTATATTTCCTATAATGCCATTTCATTTTGGTAAAAGGAAAACAACAAAAAAGTGATTGTCACTTGCAGGCATGCTAAGTTGCTTTAATCGTGTCCAGCTCTTTGTGACCGCATGGACTGTAGCCTGCCCATAGCCTGTATAGCCTGCCAGTCTTCTCTGTCCATGGGATTCTCCAAGCAAGAACACTGCAGTGGGTTGCCATGCCCTCCTCCAGGGGATCTTCCTGACCCATGGATTGAACCCACATCTCTTGAGTCTCCTGCATTGGCAGGCAGGTTCTTTACCACTAGGGCCACCTGGAAAACCCCCCATTGTCACTTAGGGGATGATAATAGGCAGGCTAAACACTATCTCCCTGATTATGCTAAAAATGTCAAACATATGATTCCAGTCCTTTTGGGAAAACTCTTAAATTATATAACTGTCAAAGCAGAAAGGATAGGAAAAGCTTCTAAGCTGAAAGGATCCTCCACAGGCCTGTTCAAATCTAACAGTCAAGGGAAATTACAACAAAATGCTGGTGAGATTTTGCCAGAAATTGAATGTTACCTTATTTGTGAGCCACAAGCTATGAGCAATTTGAAAGATAAAGCAACCACCTACCCACTAAAATAAATATGTGATCTAAACACTAATCAAAAAATGTGGGGAAAAAATATAGCTAGTCAATCTTGTATTAGGCTCTTGATATATTGAACTGAAGTTGAAAAAATTAATTAAAATATAGTTGAGTATTCCATCCACCTATGGGTTCAGGAGCTAGTCATGTACAGATATGACAGTTGGACCATAAAGAAGGCTGAGCACCAAAGAATTGATGCTGTCCAATTGTGATGCTGGAGAAGGCTCTTGAGAGTCCCTTGGACTGCAAGGAGATCAAACCAGTCAATCTGAAAGGACTGATTAGTCCTGAATATTCATTGGAAGGACTGATGCTGAAGCTGAAGTTTCAATGCTTTGGCCACCTGATGTGAAGAGCCGACTGATTGGAAAAAACCCTGATGCTGGGAAAGACTGAAGGCAGGAGGAGAAGGGGATGACAGAGGGTGAGCTGGTTGGATGCCATCATTGACTCAATGGACATGAGCTTGAGAAAGCTCCGGGAGATGATGAAGGAAGGGAAACCTGGCTTGCTGCAGTCCATGGAGTTGCAAAGAGTTGGATATGACTTAGTGACTGAACAACAGCAATGGGTTCAGGGGTGGATTTGAGAACCAGGTTAGGTCCATGAGAGTCACACCGGGGCTCTTGCTGGAACCAGTGGATAAGAGGAATTTTGTACTGTCACTATTGGCACTGCTCACTGGAGATTCCTGGGTCCAACCCAGGTGGAGATTGGGCCTGACAGTGATGCACACACAGAATAACGAGAGAGGGAAATGGAGAGATAAAGAGAGGGGAGAAATTGACCTTGTTAAGCCAGTTGAACTCTGATTTCTCCATTACATGAGGCAATGAATTCTCTTTGTGCTCTAGTGAATTTGCATTGTGCTTCTAGATAATAAGAATGGTTCTAAGTTATACATTGTGTCTTATGATTTCGGCCCTTTTTATAAAAATTTATAACATTTTTATTGGTATGCAAAATGTTCAGTTTTTCAAGGAGAAGACAAAACGTATTGGTATATATTTAACTATGGATTCAAATGTAACTTTGGAAGAATGAAGTAGCTTCAATTTCTCCAACTGATTTTGGTGAGAGAATTCGCCTCTACCCTACTCTTAAGTGGCTTTCTGTCGTAAGAATTACGTGATTGATTTTCTCTGTTCCGTTATGGGAACAGATAGATTAGATTGTAACCATCCTGAGGATAGAGACTGTATTTTCCCCTTGGTATCTCTGCTGCTGCTGCTGCTTAGCCACTCAGTCATGTTTGACTCTTTGCAACTCTATGGTCTGTAGCCTGCCAGGCTCCTCTGCCCATGGGATTAGCCAGGCAAGAACACAAGTGGGTAGCCATGCCCTCCTCCAGGAAGTCTTCACAACACAGGGATTGAACCCAAGTCTCCTGCATTGCAGGCCGTTTCTTTACCACTGAGCCACTAGGGAAGACCCTTATATCTCTAGTAACCACTAAAAATAATATTGATAATGCCTAACACTTGTTCAGTGTTTACTGTGAGTGCCAGAAATGGATTAATATGTTTTATGTATTTAATTCTCACAATAAACCTAGGAGAGGGGTACCACTGTATGCATGGAAAAATATACCCATGTTTGTAACTCATCAGTGGTGGAGCTGGGATACAGGCTCACACAGTCTCTTAAACAGTGCTTGTTCTGACTTATAGTTGTGCTCAATAAATACTTGTTAAGTGAAAGAATAGCTCTGACACTTCCATGGGAAACTTCTATGGTGCCCATTGTACATTTGGGGAAACGGAGTCAGAATCAGGAGTAACTAAAGCCTGCATATCTTAACTCCCACTGGGGCACTTCTTCCTTTATACAGTGCTTACCTTTGGGTCAAAAATATAGGTGAGTATTTTAATTTTAAGTTCCAGGTAAGATTTTGGGTTTATCAGCATAATTAACATTTTCACAAAAGACCATCTTCTACATTTAAAACACTATCTTCTTATTTAATAAACAAAAAATAAAAATAACAATGAGAAAATCATGCAAAATACAAAAAGTTCTAAGCATTTCCCCCAAAGAATGAAGAAGAGAATGAATATGGTTACAGGGTGACCAGTTCTCCATAAATAAAGCAGGTAGTGGCATTACTTACCTTGCTATATATCAGGTTAATAACTTGAAAACAAGCTAAACTGAATATCAACTGTTTCTTTTATTTGTAATTTAGAAAGCCTAGAATAAGGGGCTCTGAGACAAAGATAGGCCATGTTCTCCATGAAAGGTTCCTGGAAACTGAAAAATAAGGTCTTTTAACATTTTGTGATATAACTGTTTTTCTTGGCTTAAGCGTAGGTTTTAAAAAATGGTGCTCATTGTTTTGCTTCTCGTTCTTTTATGCATGGACAACCGTGCTGATGATGCATTCAGTTTAAGAGAATTTTCCAATTGAAAAAGTGCTGTGGAGAAGTTTAAGCGCCATGAATCACCCAAACCTCATCTAAGTCTCGTGGAGGCAGAGGCTGTGAAAGGCAGTCACAGACGGAAGACGTATTGTCGCTGTGCTGCTTGATTCAACTAAATAGAAAAATATTTTGTAAAGACATGAGAATTTCAGGCATCTGACAGAGTGGTAAGGATAAATGTCACATGCTGTCAGAAAGGCAAAAATGAGTGACCTGCCGCTCACCCTCCCTCCTCCTCTCGTTAGTCACACAAGGGGGAAGAACTGGAATCCCAGTCTCTTTTCTACATAAAACACAAGCCCACAGTCTCTTATTTACATTTAGGAAAGCACTAGAAATGTGATCCGGCACTGCCCCTTCTAATAATCTCCTGATGGTTTTTGGACATTTAAATGATTTGATCAGATGATAAGTCAATACATTTTTCCATGGTGAAGGAAATAGATAGTTAATAATAATAATGATAGCACAAGCAGCAACAAATGGCTTCTGTTCAGCAGGATTGGCTCTCTCTGTCCTCATCTGCCCAGAGAAGAGCAAGAGCTTAGAGAGTAGACCTTTCCCATTTGCTGGCCCTGTAAACTGGTATTTAGCTCTGAGTAGAAAGCACATTTTACTCTTTCTTTATTGTTGTTGTTTGTTGCTAAGTCGTGTCCAACTCTGCGACCCCATGGACTGCAGCATGCCAGGTTTCCCTGTCCTTTACCATTTCCCAAAGTTTGCTCAACTCATGTCCATTGAGTTGGTGATGCATCCAACCATCTCATCCTCTGTCGCCCCCTTCTCCTCCTGGCCTCAATCTTTCCCAGTATCGAGGTCTTTTCTAATGACTCATAACTAATATGTCTTAATTATTAAGACATAGTAAATGCATCTGATGCCTGGGTCCTCTTCTCAATTTTACTAGCCCTTAATCTTTCCTTTGAAAACGTTATCATGGGGCTTTGACGTCTTTCCCTTCTCATGTCTCTGAGTCCTGTAGCTCCATCAAATGAGAATTCTCAGCCCAGGAAACTATCTAAATGGTGTGATGACCTCATGAGTCTGCATCTCTCAATGGAAAGTTATACAGTGGACAGTTTGTTTTTGGGCTGTCCAATTTTTTCTGTATCCACTCCGTTCCCAGATAAACGAAAAATCTGGACAATGTAATCTGTTATGCATGTGACTTGAGGACAGATTTGCAGTCATTTTCTTTTATACCACACTCTCCCCACCCCCGACTCTTTAAGCACAGTGTCCAGGGGGATACTTTTGCAAAATGCCCAGTGCATTCTCCAGAATTTGGAAGGTATTTCTTTGAAGGTGTGTGTGTGTGTATGTGTATACAGGGCTATTCTGAGCACCAGATTGCTGGGCAGGCTGAACTCTAGGCTTTTAAAATCTCTATGTTCAATATAGACTTATCTCTTTAAAGCCACTACACTTCGGTAGCACTTTGGGCTGAGTAGCCAGTGGAGCAGTTAGCAATCAGAGACTATCACTCTTTGTCTTCCTCAGTCTGACAAATACCAGCTTCATCTTTTTTGTTTCGTTTATTCCACCAGGTTTCTCATTTTTAATGGCTATATTGTTCTTATCATCCCTTAATTCATAGCAAGTAATCTCATTGTTTCCAAAAGACAAATAAAAATAGCATTACTTTAAAGGGCACAGAGAAACACAAATATCATGATATCACTTATATGTGGGAAAAAAATGGTACAAATTATTCACAGAACAGAAATAGAGGCACAGACGTAGAAAACAAATTTATAGGTACCAGAGGGGAAAGCAGTAGGAAGGGATAAATTGGGAGATTGAGATTTCTGTATAAACACTACTAAATATAAAACGGACAACTGATAAGGACCTACTGTATAGCACAGGAACTCTACTCAACACTCTGTAATGACACATGGGAAAATAATCTAAAAAAGAATGGATATATGTATATGTATAACTGATTTACTTTGCTGTACACTAGAAACTAACACAACATTGTAAATCAACTATATTCCAATAATTTTTTTTTAAAGGATGAAGTAGGAACTGGAAGTTCCAATCCAAATTGTGCTTGTTATAGGCATTCACCAGCCAGGTCAATGTGCCCTCAAGTCTACTTGGGTACCTTGGCTCCCTAGGCTTACCTGGGTTCATTGTTAGAATAAGTTTAAAGTCTAAAGTCGAAAGAGCCTGTTGATGAGGGTGAAAGAGGAGAGTGAAAAAGCTGGCTTAAAACGCAACATTCAAAAGACTAAGACCATGGCATTTGGTCCCATCACTTCACGGCAAATAGATGGGGAAAAAATGGAAACAGTGGTAGGTTTTGTTTTCTTCCTCTCCAAAATTACTGTGGATGGTGACTGCAGACATGAAATTAAAAGACACTTGCTCCTTGGAAGAAAAGCTACGACAAACCTAGACAACATATTAAAAAGCAGAGATATCACTTTGCTGACAAAGGCTCGTGTGGTCAAAGATATGGTTTTTTCAGTAGTCCTGTATGGATGTGAGAGTTGGACCATAAAGAAGGCCGAGGACCAAAGAATTGATGCTTTTGAACTGTTGTGTTGGAGAAGACTCCTGAGAGTCCCTTGGACTGCAAGGAGATCAAACTAGTCAATCCTAAAGGAGTTCAACCCTGAATACTGGAAGAACTGATGCTGAAGCTGAAGCTCCAATACTTTGATCACCTGATGTGAAGAGCTGACTCATCGGAAAAGATGCTGATGCTGGGAAAGATTGAGGGCAAGTGAAGAAGGGTATGATAGAAGATGAAATAGTTGGATGGCATCAATGACTCAATGGACATGAGTTTGAGCAAACTCCAGGAGATAGTGGAGGACAGGGAAGCCTGGCATGCTGCGGTCCATGGGGTCACAAAGAGTCAGAAACAACTTAGTGACTGAACAAGGCTTAATGAGATATCTAAACATGAGCCAATAAACCCCTAATTGAGGAGTGATTGTGAACTGTGGTTGTGTATGCCTGCTTAGGCTGTGGTTACAGGCAATAAAAATGATGTTGGGTTTGCATAAGTTCTCTGCTGATTCTCTTGACATTTCATTTTCTGAAATGTGTCTTCAGCATGGTGGTATGGCTTGTGCTACATACTGATATCCAGATATGCTCTAACTTGCAAGCCCAATTTTCCTTTGCTAATGAACAAATCATGACTCTTTCTAGAGTGTGCTACTGTTGTGTCCCAACTGTGAAATGATTTAAGTAGTGATGGTTGGTTACACATCATGAAACTTACTCAGTTTCATGTATGTCAACTTTGTGTCCCCAGAGAAACAAAATTTCCTTTACTTTCCTGTTCCATTGTCTAGACTTGGGAATATAGCCTGTGTTTGCTAGCTCCTTATTGAACAATGGGATGCTTCTAAGTTGCTGTTTGTACAACCAAGACACACACATTTTCCTTTGAGGATTTTTTTTTTCACAATAATCTAGATTAATGGATTATGAAATTGAGGGTCAAGACTGAGGTAATAAAAAGGGGGAGAAGCAAAAAGAAGCAAGAGGACCACAACTTACCTGAAAAGCTGTGATGTAATAGGAAGAGCAAGTTGTATCAAAGGGTCTGGTTCAACTCACGGTGATGCCATTGGTAGGCTGTGAAGCATGGTCAAGTTGCTTCTTTAAGGCTCTAAATTCTTCACTCAGAAATAGGTACAATCAGTTCTTACCTCTGTGTGAATTGTAAATGCAAAGCAAATGAAATAACACCCATGGAAATACTTCATAAAATGTACAGTCCAGATGAGGTGGCTATTATGATGGATATTATTAGAATGCTTTTAGTCTAATTTGCTGTGTGACTCTCATCAGGTCCTGAGAGACAGCCTTTTTTGTTTCTAATAAGAACTTGGAAGAATTCAAAGGCAACTTCCAGTTATGATTTTCCCATTCCTCCTCTTTAGTATCTATTCCTTCTCCTTTCCGTCCCATCTGTGAGAAACTGACACTCACATGAGCCTGTCTGTCTTCTTTGACAAAAGGTGAACTGTGTGTTATTAATAACATGAATAAGTACAGTTGGTTCCTTTTATTCCCAACAGTTGTGTCTTATAAAGTTGCCAAGAACACTGAATTAATGAATACTCCGTTGCTCCTAGGGGAAATATGGGGTTAGTTTCTTGTGAGCCTCTGGTCACATTTTTGTCAACCCATTAATACATAACCTTGTTTTATATGTGCCTTTTGTTAGACACCTTATTTAACATATAGGTGGTTCATTACCACTGAACTCGTGGCCAACAATATTATGACTCATTTCTGAACAAAGCTTCTCTAACACGTGTATAGGGACACTAGGCAACATGATGTTAGGGGTCACTGTCAATAGTGAGATCATCAGAAAAAACACAAGAATGTGAAAAAAAGATGTGGCCCTAGTGGACCACAAAAAGGACACTTTTATATGACATGAAAGCTAGAACAAGAAGGCAGAGTGTCTCCTTATTCGGTTTCAACTGGAAATGTGCATGTTGGGTTGCTCAAATTTTGTGCCACTCTATACAGGTCCACAAATGGTTATGGAACTGTTGGGGGCACTGATTTGGGGATGAATTTACAGTAAAGCATCTCCCTGCAATGCGGAAAACCTGGGTTCAATTCCTGAGTAAGACAGATCCTCTGGAGAAGGAAGTGACATCATATTTCAGTATTCTTGCTTGGAGAATTCCATGGACAGCAGAGCCTGGTGGGCTACAGTCCAGGGTGTCGCAAAGAACTGGACACAACTGAGTAACTAACTCTTTTCTTTCTTGCAAATACAAATCCACAAACCATAAGACTCAGCTGTATTTCTGGAGGGCAGAGTTAGCACTGACTGGTGAAAATTACAGGAGAGCAGTTTTCAGATTACTTCCAAAAAAGCATTCCCTGGTAATTAGACAATTATGATTGTTCAGCAAGAGAACAAACTTGCCAGTGAGCACCTATCACTGTGCAGGCTCTAGAAGAAAGGGAATGATTTAGGCTGACTTGGGAAGAGAGTATAGGTCCTGAGAGGAGGCCACACAGGCGATGAGATTGAAGGAAGAATAGGAAAGAAGCCAAATATGGTTACCATCAAGACTGATCATTCCCTGAAATCAACCCTCATTCTTTCATTACCCCAAATGGAATTTCAATCAGGCCAGTATCCAGTGCTTTAAAAAAAAATACAAGAAGCCAGGCTTTTAAAAAGGGGAATGTGTGCCTAAGTGTCCTTTATTCCTGTAAGCTGTCAGATGTTAGAAGCCACAAGCAGCACTTAGAAGACTACAGCAGTGAGAGGAAAACGCTGAGATAAGACCAGGTTACTGAACTGGAAGAGAAACTTCTTCACTTCTGTTAATCAGAACAGAAGACAGAGGGATCTCTGGGAAGAAGTCACTTTTAGACATTCCTGATCAAAGCAGGAGGAGAGCATGCATCTCCATGAAGGACTGAAGTAGCCAGAGATCTCTATTAATGGGAAACCACTGGCGTCCCTTGGTTGTTTTTGTTTAGTTGCTCAGTCACATCTGACTCCTTTGTGACTGCATGGACTGTAGCCCACAAGGCTCCTCTGCTCATGGGATTCTCCAGGCAAGAATACTGGAGTGGGTAGCCTATCCTTTTTCCAGGGGATCTTCCTGATCCAGGGATCGAACCCATGTCTCCTGCATTGGCAAGCAGATTCTTTACCACTGAACCACCAGAGAAGTCCCTTTACTTATAAATAAGTAACAAAATGACATCATCTTCTCCAAATAAAAGTAACGGTTAAGGCCACATGGCCAATTTGATGCTTAGGTTTAAAATGAATTTTTAAAGGCTGGGTTAGGGAGGAGAAGCTAACCACCTTTAAATATCTTCTTGCCTCCAGTTCCTAAAAGAGGCCAAAGAAATTTCAGAACATTTAATGGATAGCTGAGATATTTTTTTAAGCAAAGCCAAATAAAGTGGCAGTAAATAACCTCGTTTGTGCTCCAGTCTGGCTTGTCTTCTTGTCTTGGATGGTGGGGGTGCTCCTGTGGGCCTCATTTCCATTCACTTTGCCTAGAATTTAATACAATCTCTGCTAGTGGGGACTTGGCCCATATCCACTCATAGGGCTGGGCTGGGTTTCTGATTTCTCTCCCCTTTTCCACCCACGTTTTGAGCAGATGGCAGCTGTGCCAATTCCATGAGTTTGAGGTGGTTTGGTTTTGTTTCCGTTCCACATACAAAGTTGTTCCGGGTACCAGAAGGTGAGTCCAGCTGCACCCTTTGTAGGGGTCTAGGACTCACCATCTCCAGCCCCTACCATCTATTCCTGGTTTGGATGATCCTGGGCTGCTCAGTTCGGCTTCTACTGAACATTTTGCCTCTAAGTTCTGTTCATTTCTGAACATTGAGCTTTCTTTTTCTTGCTTTTGACCCTAGCCAAGTATTAAGGAAAAACATTTTTTATCTAGAATTTTTATGTCTTTAGAAAAGGGTCGGAAGGGCTTCCTGCGCCTGCCCTGTCTGCCATTATGAACGGAAGTCAGCAAATGGTACTCCAAACCCAAGTGTTAAGTTTGAAAAATGTCAGGCTTTCAAAACAGATGAACAAATGGTTCTATGGCTACCCATAGACCCTTCATCTAGATTTAGACAATTGTGAACACGCTGCCACATTTCCTCTCTCTCTCTGTATATTGATATTTTGCTGAAATGTTTAAAAGTTGTAGATTTCACACCACAACTCATAAATATCTCAGCATACACCTCCTGAGAAGGACATTCTCCTTCATAGCCACAATACTGTCATCATGAAATTGACAATAACTCTATGTATTCTAATATACAGCCCATCTTCTAATGTTCCTGATTATCACCCAATTATCTTTCATAGCTTTTTAAAAGGAAGTCTAGGAGTCAATGAAAGTTCACACATTGATTTAGTTTTTGTGCCACTAATCTAGCTAAATCTCTAGCACAATCCTTCCATCTTTTTATATTTTTCATGACACTGCTTTTTTGGAATAATCCAGGCCCATTGTCTTGCCAAATGTTTCATATTCTGAAATTTTCTTATTACTTCTTCATGTTGAGAGTTTTTCAATTGTCTTAAAATATTGTTGCTGTTTAGTCGCTGTCGTGTCTGACCCTTTTGTGACCCCATGGACTGTAGCCCACCAGGTTCCACTGTCCATGGTCCAGGCAAGCATACTGGAGTGGGTTGCCATGCCCTCCTCCAGGGAGCTTCTCAGCCCAGGGATCGAAACTGTATCCCCTGCATTGGCAGGTGGGTTCTTTGCCACTGAGCCACCTGGGAAACCCATCTTAAAATATACATAGCATAAAATTTACCATTGTAAACATTTGTGAGTTTATCATTGTGAGTTCAGTGCATTAAGTACATTTGCACTGTGCAACCATCACCACTATCTATTGCCAGAACATTTTCCCATTCGAAACTGTTACTCTGTACCCATTAAACATCACTTCCTCATTTTTGTCCTAACCTGATCCTTGATAACCACCATTTTACTTTCTGTCTCTATGAATTTGACTATTCTAGCCACTTCTCAGACTTCCCTGTAGCTCAAATGATGAAGAATCTGCCTGCGATGCAGGAGACTAGGGTTCGATCCCTGGGTTGGGAAGTTCCTCTGGAGAAGGGAATGGCAATCCACTCCAGTATTCCTGCCTGCAGAATTCCATGGACAGAGAAGCCTGATGGGCTACAGACCATGGGGTTGCAGAGCTGGACATGACTGAGCGACTAACACACACACACATAACAGCCACTTCTTATAAGTGAATAATCTAGCCCCCAGTTTAAGAACTTAGAAAAGCAAAGCAAAATAAATTCAAAGCAAATAGAAAGAAGGAAGTAACAAACATAGGAGAAAAATTTTCAATAAAATTGAAAACAGAAAACAATAAAAAAAAAATCAGTGAAACAAAATTCTTATTCTCTGAAAGATCAGGAAAAGAAAAATTCCTAGCAAGTTTGACAGAAAAAAAAAGACATAAATTACTAATATCAGGAATGAAACCATGGATATCACTAAAGACTCTGAAAATATCAAAAGGATAATGGGAACGTTGCAAACAGCACAACACATATAAACCTGATAACTTACATGAAATGTAACAATTCCTTGAAAGCACAAACTACCATAATCACCTAATATGAAATAGATAATTTAAATAGCCCTATAACTATTGCAGAAATAGAATTTGTAGTTAAAAAACTCCAGAAAAAGAAATCTATAAGTCTAAATTGTTTTACTGGAAATTTTTATTAACTATTTAAAGACAAATTAAATGGCAAATAGATGAGGAAACAATGGAAACAGTGACAGACTTTATTTTCTTGGTCTCCAAAATCACTGCAGATGGTGACAAAAATCCTTAAAATATTAGCAAATGAATTCTACAATATAAAGAAAATTATACACTACAACCAAATGGAGTTTATTTTAGGGATGTCATATTGGTTTAATATTCAAAAATCAATTAATGTAATTAATGTACCATATTAGCAAGGTAAAAAATAAAAATCACACAATCATATACATGAATGCAGAAAAAGTACTTGACAAAATTCAACCTCTATTTAGGAAAAAACTCTTAGAAAAATTGAACTAGTCAGAACTTCTTCAATTTGATAAACAGCAACAACAAAAAAACCTACAGACAAAATTATACTTGATGGTGAGATATTGAATGCTTTCTCTGTAAGACTGGGAAAAAAGCAAGGATGTTTGTTTTTATCACTCTTGCACAACATAATACTGGAATTTCTAGCCAATACAATAAGTCAAGAAAAGGGAATAAAAGGTACAAACAGTTCAGAAAGGAAGAAATAAAACTAGCTCTATTTGCACCTGACATGGTTGTCTTGGTAGAAAATCCAAAGAAGTCTAAAAAATAGCTATAAATAATTAGTGAGGTCACAGGACATAGCATGAAGATACAAAAGTCAGTTGCTTTTCTTTGTATTAACAATGAGCATACAGGCACATAAATTTAAAATATAATACCATTTACAATCACTGCAAAAAAAAACCCCACATAAAATATGTCCACCTCTTTTAAAACATGAACAAGATTTGTTTCCTAAAAAGTACAAAATGCTGATAAAGTATTTCAAAGATTTAAATAAATGATGAGACAGATTGTGTTCACAGATTGGGAGACTCAACATAATAAAGATGCCAATTCTCCCAAAATTGATATACATGTTTTAGGCAGTTCCTTTTAAAATTCCAGCAAGATTTTTTTTTTTGTAGATATAGGCAAGATTATTCTAATCTTTATATAGATAGGCAAAGGAACTAGGAAAACTAAAACAATTTTGGAAAAAAGAATGAAGTAAGAGGAATCATTTTAAATAATTTCAAAACTAACTATAGAGCTATAGTAATAAAGACTATATTGATAGAGGCATAGACACCTAGACCAGTTGAACAGATTAGAAAATCCAGAAATATACCCACACAAACATGCCCATCTGATTTCTGACAAAGCAAAAGCCATTTCATGGTGCTGATACTCTTGTACATCTATAGGTGAAAAAAAATGACTTGACCTAAATCTCACACTTCATACAAAAGATAACTGATAGTGCATAACTGGCTTAAATATGAGACACAAAACTTTTGGAACAATCATAAAAGAAAATCTTCAGCATCTTTAGGAAAAGAGTTGTTAGACTTGACACCCAAAGCAGAATCTATAAAAGGAAAACCTGAGAAATTGGACTTCTGCAAAAGGAAAATCTTTTGTTCTGTCAGGAGAATGAAAAAGCAGTATACAAACTGGGGGAAACGATTTGCAAACTACACTACTGACAAAGAATTAGTATCAACAGTATATAAAAAATTCTTAAAACTCATCAGTTAAGTAAACGATGATCCTAAAAACTGAATACAATAAAATAGGAAAAATATCTGAAGTGACAGTTTCCTGGAGAGGATATATAGAGGTAAATTAAGTACATGAAAAGATATTCAACACCGTTAGCCATTAAGAACATGCAAATTAAAACCACAGTGAGACTTCACTAACCATCTTTCCCAGTGGCTAGAATTAAAAAATAGTGACAACACCAAGTGCTGTCAAGCGTGTGGAGAAACTGGATCACACTCATTGTTGGTGGGAACATAAAGTGATGCAGCCTCAGGATTTCCCTGGTGGGCCCGTGATTAAGAATTTGCCCTCCATTGCAGGGGGTGCAGGTTGGCTCTCTTGTTAGGGAACTAAGATCCCACATGCCTCAGGGCACATGAGCCTGTGATCCACAGCTAGAGAGAAGGCTGCGTGCCTCAGTGAAGACACCGTGTGCCACAGTTAAGACTTGACTCAGCCAAAAAAAAAAAAAAAAAAAAAAAAAAATGGTATAGCCTCTCTGGCAAACAGTTTAGCAGTTTCTTAAACTGAACATGCAACTACCATAGGACCCAGCAACTGCACTTCTGGGTGTTTATCCCAAGAAATGAAGGCATGTGTGCTAAGCTGCTTCAGTCACGTCTGACTCTTTGCAACCCTATGGACTGTAGCCTGCCAGGCTCCTCTGCCCAGGGGATTCTCCTGGCATGCATACTGGAGTGGGCTGGGATGCCCTCCTCCAAAATGGGATACATACACACAAAAACCTGTATACAGATATGGTAGCTTCATTCTTAATAGACTCGAACTAGAAACAACCCAAATGTCTTTCAATGGGTGAATTGAAACACTTTATGGCACATTCATGCGTAGAGTACTACTCAGCAATAAAAAGGAAATGAACTATAGGTACATAGAGCAACTTGATAAATCTCCAAAGAATTATGCTAAATGGAAAAAGCTCATCCTCAAAGGGCTACATACTGTATGAAGTTGTTTATAAAGCATTCTTAAAATGGCAATTTATAGAAATGGAAAACAGGTTGGGTTGCCAGGGGTAAGAAAGGGTTGGAGCTGAGGGGGGAGGGAAGAGGAGAGGAGGGAAGTGGGTGTGGCCCATGAGATCTTCTTGACTATGTCAATGTCAGTGTCCTGGTTGTGATAATGTTCTATAGTTTTGCAAATGTTACCATTGAGGAAAACTGGATAAAGGGTACATGGGATCTATTATTTCTTACAGCTGTGTGTGTGATTATACAGTTATCTCAATATAAAAAGTTTAAAAGTTTTTATTTGCAGATCCTACTTCCAGAGGCTTTTTTATTTTTAAAAATTTTACATATATATGTATATATACATTTTAATTCATTTATTTGATTAAGTAACTCTGTCAAGGGACCTAGGATTCTGCACTTCCAAAATACTATATATGATTACAATGTAGAGAGACCATGGGACTCACTCTGTGAAACCCTATTCTATTCCATTTCAATAGAAATAGCTAAAAAATGTTTTTCTAATATTTCCAATTTAAATTAAAAAATATAGCTTATTTCTTTGTTTGGTTGCGCCTGGTCTTCGTTGCTGCTAGTGGGCTTTTCTCTAGTTGCGTTAGTTGGGAGCTACTCTTCATTGAGGTGCCCGGGTTCCTCATGATGGTGGCTTCTGTAGAGCACAGGTTCTAAGTTCAGGGGCTTCAGCAGTTGCTGCATTCAGGCTCAGTAACTGTGGCCTGCTGGCTTAGCTGCTCCCTGGCTTTCGGAATCTTCCCTGACCAGGGATCAAACCAGCGTCCCCTGCACTGGCAAGTGGGTTTTTATACACTGCACTGCCAGGGAAGTCCATCCAGTTCAAATTTAACACCACAGCATCACTTTCTTTGCCATCCTTTAGTTTATATTTGTTTTTTTCCCTTATATATGCTTTTTCCCCTTACAGTGAAAATCTTTATTCCTAATAACATTAATGGATTTCCTTAATTATTTTATTCTAAAATAGATGTAAAACAATTAGAAAAATTATAACACCAATACGACTCTAACAATGAGTCCACTAAGTAATAGGTTATTTTGTAACTCTTTGTCTTTAGAATATGTTGTATAAAAGTTTATGATTAAAATACTATATTCAAAATTAACTTGAATTGACTCTTTCCTCTCCTTTAGTTTTCTTGACATTCTTTTGTATCTTGCTTTTTTAAATTAAAAAAAATCTTGAAATATATCAGCTTGTAGAAAACATGCTTTCTTAATAAATATTTGATGATTGAAATCTGATTGAATATCCTTTCTCAGGGACTTAATGAAAAAATACAGAAAGATGAAATCCAAACATCTTGCACTGGAACACTGAAGAATATTACTTTATTCTCTGCTCTATTCCATAAAAACTTCAAGGCAGCTAACACTGTGGGATAAATTTTAAGGGCAGGGTAGTGTCCCCTAAGCTACCAGGTATCCTTTTCTGGGAAAAGGTTTCATTATGAAACAAATGAATTTTACACTGTTGGGGCTTCATTATCCTAGTTTTTTTTCCTTCAAAATATTAAGGCAAATTCTTCAAGATAATTTGTAGGCTACTATTTAGGCTTTAGGCTCGTGTTTAACTTGCATCTTTGCAAGTATCTACCCCCTGAGCAGTGACATTTTTCCTCTTGTCATGAACTGCAGGGCAATCTCAAAACTCTTTTCATGGCTGACTTGCCTACTCTGGGGACTCTATAGGCAGAATTGCTTCACAAGAGCCTCTTCAAGTAGCATTATCCCCTGGGAAAACTTGTACCACTCATAGTTGGGGTGGTTAGAAAAGTAGTGGTAAAACTTGAATCAGTTTTGGATGTGCTTGTTTTGCTTTAGCTTTCAAAACAAAAGAAGGTGATCTTATCAGTTGCATGCAAAAATGTGTGTTGACTCACAGGAATGGACAACTGATCACAGTTACTTTAAAACCCTTGTACAGAGCAAGGAACATCACCATAAGTTCTATAATTGCATCTTAATTAACTTTAGAGAGATGAACATAAAGAATTTTAAAGGGCAGTGAAGATCAGGGATGTTTCCCCATCTTGAACATCACTTGGTCAGTCACAGGACATTGGTATTCATGTAATATGAGGATTCCTTTATTCTGGCATAGTCCAAATGCAATACTGAAAATTTTCTCTGTGAGATATTCATAAACAAACACTGTAGTTTAACAATCATAATCGGGCAACAAAATCATGATGGTAGCTATATTATATTGATGATCAATACAATCTTCGTTTTATCCCATATTTTTTCTCTGAAATTTTAGGACTTCAATCCTTTCTCACACTAGTATATTTTGGTTTCACATACCTTTGGAAATAAAATCTATAGCACCACTTTTAAGTTGTGCAAATTTGTTCAACTACAGTCAGAATAAAGATATTTATTTGCTAGGCATTTATCAAAGTTAACCTATAAAGCAGTAGTGTGTGAGTGTGTGTGTGTACTTTGCCATGTGCTTTATATTTATCTCATTTACTCTCAAGTTCATTCTCAGATGAGCAAATAGCCTTGGAGAGGTGAAATAACTTGTCCAAGAAGCTGGACACATATTAACACAACTCATAAGAGGCTGTATGAAAACAGTGGCAGATTTTATTTTCTTGGGCTCCAAAATTACTGCAGATGGTGACTGCAGCCATGAAATCAAAAGATGCTTGCCCTTTGGAAGAAAAGCTATGACAAATCTAGATAGCATATTAAAAAACAGATGTCACTTTGCAGGCAAATGTCTGTATAGTCAAAGCTATGGGTTTTCTAGTAGTCATGTATGGGTGTGAGAGTTGGACCATAAAGAAGGCTGAGCACTGAAGAATTAATGCTTTCAAACTGTGGTGCTAGAGAAGACTCTTGAGAGTCTCTTGGACTGCAAGGAGATCAAATCAGTCAATCAAAAGGAAATCAATCCTGAATCTTCACTGAAAAGACTGCTGCTGAAACTCCAATACTTTGGCCACTTGATGCAAAGAACTGACTCACTGGAAAAGACCCTAATGCCGGGAAAGACTAAAGGCAGAAGGAGAAGGAGGAGACAGAGGATAATGGTTGGATGGTATCACAAATCAATGGACATGAGTTTGAGAAAACCCTGGAAGATAGTGGAGGACAGAGGAGCCTGGTGTGCTGCAGTCTGTGGGGTCACAAAGACTTGCACCTGACTGAGGGACCAAACAACAGCAATGAAGATTCCAAAGGCCAGAAGACAGCAGCCTGAAAGCCCCAGGCAGGTCAAGCTGTCATATTCTTTAGAATGGCCATTTTCTGCTCATTACCATTATACAGGTCAAAGGGTAAGTGTCTTTCAAATGTTTATATGTAAATATAGCTAGTCCTCCAACAAAAGTCCTAGTCAAAGCTATGGTTTTTCCAGTAGTCATGTATGGATGTGAGAGTTGGACTATAAAGAAAGCTAAGTGCCAAGAACTGATACTTTTGAACTGTGGTGTTGGAGAAGACTCTTGAGAGTCCCTTGGACTGCAAGGAGATCCAACCGGTCCTAACTATTCATTGGAAGGACTGATGCTGAAGCTGAATCTCCAATACTTTGGCCATCTGATGTGAAGAACTGATTCACTGGAAAAGACCCTGATGACGGGAAAGATTGAAGGCAGGAGGAGAAGGGGATGACAGAGGATGAGATGGTTGAATGGCATCACTGACTCAAAGCACATGAATTTGAGCAAGTTCCCGGAGTTGGTGATGGACAGGGAGGCCTGGCGTGCTGCAGTCCATGGGGTTGCAAAGAGTCAGACACAACTGAGTGACTGAACTGAACTGAACTGAAGGGGTAAGCTGTGGGAAACTCAATCTCAATCAGAAGATCATGTAGCTCAGTATCCTTGACCAAGCATGGAAGAAGAGACCAGTGAAATAACCTAGTTGATGGGAAAGCTGATGGACAAGAAGTAGAGGTGATTCTCTTCCAACTTTTCTTACTAGAAAAGTTTTCTGATGTGTAACATATATATACATATATATGTATATATATTCCAAGCTGGATGGAGTCATTTCCCGTACTATAGTTACACGGCTCCTATTGTACTTAAACTGCCATATTACAGTAACCACCACAAGTCATCATGGTAGTTGTTTATCACCTCTCTTTCTTTCGTTGTGACATTATTTGCTGGAGATAATGAGAGAATAAGAACCAGAAGCTAGCACCTATTGCAGTGAAAAGCAGAAAGAAGAATGAGTTTTTCTCTTTTCCTTTCCTGAGAACAAAGAAGATAAAGAGAACAGTGAGCAGGCCTGAACATTCTCAGATTTTTTACTTTAACTGCTCCTAACTCTGCATGTCTGTAACTAAGTTTGCTTTTCTGCCCCTTAACTCTATGGGAGCTACAATTCCCATTTTTCCCTTTGACTCTATGCTCAGTTCAGTTCAGTCACTCAGTCGTGTCCGACTGTTTGTGACCCCATGAATCGCAGCACGCCAGGCCTCCCTGTCCATTACCAACTCCCGGAGTTCACTCAGACTCACGTCCATAGAGTCAGTAATGCCATCCAGCCATCTCACCCTCCGTTGTCCCCTTTTCCTCCTGCCCCCAATCCCTCCCAACATCAGAGTCTTTTCCAATGAGTCAACTCTTCACATCAGGTGGACAAAGTACTAGAGTTTCAGCTTTAGCATCATTCCTTCCAAAGAAATCCCAGGGCTGATCTCCTTCAGAATGGACTGGTTGGATCTCCTTGCAGTCCAAGGGACCCTCAAGAGTCTTCTCCAACACCACAGTTCAAAAGCATCAATTCTTTGGTGCTCAGCCTTCTTCACAGTCCAACTTTCACATCCATACATGAC
>SJXO01005521.1:4793-33927 GCA_006408615.1 Connochaetes taurinus
CCCTGCCCCCCCGTCCCTTGACTCAGCCCCAACATACCCACCCCCCAGGGCCTCTGCTGGGGCTCCTCTTCTGGGGGCCAAGTGGGCTTCCATCCAGGCTGCTGGAGACCTCCACCCCCAGGAAGACAGCTGCATGGGGGGTCCCCTGATGCTCCCTCCAGCTGCAGACCCTGACACCCCCAGAGTAGGTTCCCATCTCCCCCTCCCAGAGGCCTCTGGATACAGGGGTGCCACAGGTCCCGCACAGAGCCTGCACACCTGGGGAGGTCCCAGCGGCCTCTGCTTTCTGGGCTCCAGCCTGACTCAGCCTCTGCTCTGCTGCCCCCTTCTTCTTGCAAGGAGTAGGCTCTGGCCCTTTCCTCTGCACCCAAGTGCACGGGAGAGAGCGGCCGCCAACCTTAGGTTTGGGGGGAACAGAGGGCTATGATGCTGGAGAAGACTCTTGAGAGTCCCTTGGACTGCAAGGAGATCCAACCAGTCCATCCTAAAGGAGATCAGTCCTGGGTGTTCATTGGAAGAACTGATGTTGAAGCTGAAACTCCAATACTTTAGCCACCTGATGAGAAGACCTGACTCATTTGAAAAGACCCTGATGCTGGGAAAGATTGAGGGTGGTAGAAGAGGGGGACGACAGAGGATGAGATGGTAGGATGGCATCACCGACTCAACGGACATGAGTTTGGGTAAACTCCGGGAGTTGGTGATGGACAGGGAGGCCTGGCGTGCTGCAGCTCATGTGGTCACAAAGAGTCGGACACGACTGAGCGACTGAACTGAACTGAACTGAGGGCTGGTCGCTCCGAGCCAGCTGCCTGACTTTCTCTGAGCTTCTGGTGATAGAGGATGGAGCCGGCCTCAGGACAAAGGCGCCTCAGGGTGGGAGGGGTTCCAGAGGGCGGGCGGGCCCGGATCTCAGATGGGGGTGCTGGAGGAGGACCGTACGCCTCAGTGCGGGGCCAGTGGGCTGGGCCCCTGCGAGGATGGAGCAGTTAGGTGTTCAGCTGATGTGGCTGTGGGGCCTGGACCCAGCCTGGCTCTTTCCTGCTCTCAGAGCCCAGAGCTTACCCAGGCTCCTGATGCGGCAGCAGAGGGCAGGGCCTGAGCTGGGGAGACTGTCTCTGGGAGGTGGAGGGCGGAGGTGGGGACGTGGCATCTACAGCTCTTGCCGGCCGGCCTGCTGGTCTGTGGGAGGCCTGGCGGGGTGACTCATCGGAGCTGAGCGGAATGGGGCCCAGCTGTTCCTAGAGCCGCCGGGAGGTCCCTGTGTTGCAAGCTGAGCAGGGAGGGGGCAAGCCAGCCCTCCCACCTGCTGACCTCCCTGGGAAAGGCCACTGCAGGCCCCTGACCAGGGGTCCAGCCTGCAGTGCTCGGCCCTGAGAACCTGAGCCTCTGGGTGCCAGATCCGGAAGATCCTGGGTGCACAGCACGGCCAGGCCCATGGTTGGGTCTGCAGAGCTAGACCACGCTAGCCGTCCCTCCTTATATGGGGGCCTGCGATGAGGAAACCCAGGTGCCCAGAAAATCAAGTAACAGGCCCAAGGCCCTGAGGTCCCTGGGGCTGGAGCCCAGAGTTTTCTGAGAAACCACCACTGCTGTCTGCCCTGGGAGCTGTGGTCCAACCCAGGTGGCAAATGCCGGGGAGGGGCCGGTGCCCCCTCCAGACACATGAAAGAGGATGCTTCTACCCCCTAGCAGGAGGCAGCCTCTGGGAGCTTCTGTCCCCAGCCCCTGGCAGACCTCCCACCTGATCAGAATCGATGGGTCTTGTGATGTTCGAGTCTCCAGCCCCCCAGGGCTGCAGGAACCCACATCCCATCGTGAGCTGTGAATGCCCAGGCTGGACACTGGATCCCAGATGTCCCTGTCCACACTAGAGCTCACACTCGGGAGCCACTCCCCACCAATCCCGGGTCCACCCCGACCCTGTCCTCGCCCTCTCCCCTTCCCTGTGAAGTCCCTGGTGACTCCGGGCTCGCAGCCGCCTTGCTCGAACCTCCACCTCCATCCGTGGCTCCTCCTCCTCTGTGTCTGTGTCTCCTCTTACAAGGACGCCGGTCACCGGGTTGAGGGCCACCCAGACCCAGGAGGAGCGTGTCTCCAGCCTTGACTCATCATGTCTGCACAGACCCTGTTTCCCAGAGTCACGGTCTGAGGTTCTGGGTGGTCGCACGTTTGAGGGGATGTTAGTCTACCTGCTGCTGCTGCTGCTAAGTCGCTTCAGTCGTGTCCGACTCTGTGCGACCCCATAGACAGCAGCCCACCAGGGATTCTCCCCTGTCCCTGGGATTCTCCAGGCAAGAACACTGGAGTGGGCTGCCATTTCCTTCTCTTATTTTCTTACAAAGAAGCAGAGTTAGAGGACGCAGGAAGCAAGGCTCCTTCGGCTTCCTGCTTGCGGGCCCCTGGTCGACAGGTGTGTTAATATTACATGGCTGGATCCTCGTGACACGAGGCACCATTGTTTGCATACATTCAGGGCCCACTGAGACTTTCCACGTGTTTACACCCAGCTGTCTATGCGCGCCACCTCTGCTTACAAACATCCTTCCCCTGGAACCACGTCGGGCATGCCTAGAATCCACCCTTTAGGATTTCCTGCAGAGACAGTCTGATGCTGGTAACTTTCTCCACTTTCATGGTCCTGAAAATGTGTTTATTTGGCCCTCATTCTTGGAAAGCATTTTCACTGGGTATATTTTTTTCAGGTCATGGAGGTGGCCTTTCACGGGCTTCTGGTTTTCACTCCTGCTGGACAAGTCAACCGTCAGCGTTACTCACCAGAAAGCCAGCTGTCTCCTTCTTTGGCTGCTTTTCAAATACGTTTGACCTTTGAACACCACGGGGGTTGGGGGTACTGACCTCCGCACCGTTGAAAATTCGCATAACTTTTGACCTCCCCGAAGCCTGACTACTGATAGCTTACTGTTGGCAGAATCATGTGATACCTTAGTCAGTGACGTGTATTTTGTGTATCATATGTACTGTATACGGTATTTTTTTTTTTTTAAATAAAGTAAGCTAGGAAAAGAAGATGTCATTCAGGAACTTGTAAGGAAAAGAAAGTACATTTAGAATACGGAACTGTGTTTATCCATCCTGCAAGGCTATATCATCTGTTTACAGGATGAGTCATCTGCCAGGACTGACACAGTGCTGTCTTCTGTGATACACAGCACAGGACGTGTCATATGTACATTAGAATTGGACATCAAAAATGAAAAGATGATTTGAAAACATCGCATTTTTTATAGGTGTGACGACTCTTGAGTTGATGCCAAAGAAGCAGCAGTGTGGCTCCGTTCTGGCCGCCTTGTATCACCAACACACTGCTTCACGGGACCTAACCTCACACTCTTGAAAGTTTTTTGCTTGTTTTTCTTTAATTGCTAAGTTGTGTCCAACTCTTTTGCCGTCCCAGGGACTGTAGCCTGCCGGGCTTCTCTCTCTGTCTGTGGGATTTCCCAGGCAAGAATAGTGGAGCGCGTTGCCATTTTCTTCTCCAGGGGAACGTCCCGATCCAGGGATCAAACCCACGTCTCCTGCATTGACAGGCGGATTCTTTACCATCCGTTTCAGCCATCAGGGAAGCCCCAGCCTAACAAATGAATCAGTGTAAAATGTTTACGACATACAGGGAATTACCTGGGGGCCCAACGGTTAGGACTTGATGTTCTCACTGCTGTGGCCCGGGTCCTATTTCTGGTTGGAGAGCTAAGATCCTTCAAGACGTACAGTGTCCCTGCCCCCCCAAATGTTATGACATACAGTTCAGTTCAGTTCAGTCGCTCAGTCATGTGCGACTCTTTGCCACCCCATGGACTGGAGCACGCCAGGCCTCCCTGCCCATCAGCAACTCCCAGAGTTTATTCAAACTCATGTCCATCGAGTCGGTGATGCCATCCAACCATCTCATCCTCTGTCGTCCCCTTCTCCTCCTGCCTTCAATCTTTCCCAGCATCAGGGTTTTTTCAAATGAGTCAGCTCTTCACATCAGGTGGCCAAAGTATTGGCCTCTTCAGCATCAGTCCTTCCAATGAACATTCAGGACTGATCTCCTTCAGAATGGACTGGTTGGCTCTCCTTGCAGTCCAAGGGACTCTCAAGAGTCTCCTCCAACACCACAGTTCCAAAGCATCAATTCTTCAGTGCTCAGCTTTCTTTATAGCCCAACTCTCACATCCATACATGACTACTGGGAAAAACTGTAGCTTTGACTACATGGATCTTTGTTTGCAAAGTAATGTCTCTGCTTTGTAATATGCTGTCTAGGTTGGTCATAGCTTTTCTTCCAAGGACCAAGTGTCTTTTAATTTCATGGCTGCAGTCACCATCTGCGGTGACTTTGGAGCTCCCCCCCCCAAAAATAAAGTCTGACACTGTTTCCACTGTTACCTCATCTATTTGCCCTGAAGCGATGGGACCAGCTGCCATGATCTTAGTGTTCTGAATGCTGAATTTTAAGCCAAATTTTTACTTTTCTCTTTTACTTTCATCAAGAGGCTCTTTAGTTCTTTGCTTTCTTCCCTAAGGGTGGTGTCATCTGCATATCTGAGGTTATTGCTATTTCTCCTGGCAATCTTGATTCCAGCCTGTGCTTCATCCAGCCCAGCATTTCACATGATGTACTCTGCGTATAAGTTAAATAAGCTGATGACAATATATAGCCTTGATGTACTCCTTTCCTGATTTGGAACCAGTCTGTTTTTCCATGTCCAGTTCTAACTGTTGCTTCTTGACCTGCATAGAGATTTCTCAGGAACTAAGATCCTATAAGCCGTATGGTGTATCCCCCCAAAAATGTTTATGACATACAATATTACAGTCATATTTATATACAGTCATATTTATAATACAATATTAGAAATACTGTTTCATTAAAAAACACGCCCCTGATGGTAGGTTGATACTCAGTTTCTGGGGCACCTCCAATTAGGAGAGAGAGAGGGAGAGAGAGGTACACTGACTGTAATGCAAACTTTTTGAAAGCAAAGTTATAAAACAGTAAGAAATCAATCACACCATCTATTTTATATTAACTGTCACTTACTTATGCCTAGGTAAGGTAGACTAGCATCCATGTAGGTTTTATGCATTCGTGACATGCGTAACTTTTTCTTAAATTTTTTTGCTATTTCTAGGCTATGCAGTTTGTCTGTGAGTTTTTTCATATTGTCCCGAATCCATGTATCCATCCATCCACCCATCCATCCATCCACACATCCATCCATCCATCCATCTATCCACCCACCCATCTATCTATCATCTACCCACCCATCCAGGTATCCACCCACCCATCCATCCATCCACCCACTCATCCATTAGAATTGCTGGAACATATTTAAGCTCTATTTTTAATTTTTTGAGACCCACTATACTATTTTTCATAGTGACAGAGGTAATTTACATTGCTAGCAGCGAAGAGTTCCCTTTTCCCAAAGTCCTTGCCAATGCTATTTCTTATCTTTTTGGCAATGATCATTCTAACAGGTGTGAGGTGGTATTTCACTGTGGCTTTGATTTGCGTTTCTCGGATGATTTGTGATTTTGAACATCTCTACATGTACTTGTTGGTTATTTGTATACGTCTTCTTTGGGAACACGTCTATTCAGTTATTCTGCCAGTTTTTAAACCAAATCATTGATTTCTGTTACTGAGTCGCATGTGTTCCTGATATAATTTAGCTGTTAGCCCTGTATCAGGGACATGATTTGCAAATATTTGTTCCTGCTCTGCACGTTGCCGTTTCACCGTTTCACTTTGCTGGTATCTCCCTCTGTTGTGTAGAAGATTTTAGTTTGATGTAGCTCTGCTTGCTCATTGTTACTTTTGTTGCTTTTGCTTTTAGTATCAAATCCAAAATCTTTCTTCAACGTCTTCCAAAGTCCTGTTAATGCTGATATTTTGATATCTTACCATGAATTATGAATGTTTTTTAATGGCATCTGGAAGGGTGAATCCTTTCCAGAATATTTTTAGTTAACTTGGCTCAGAGCCATCAAAGGAACCAGTATGTGTGGCAGTCACAGCCTTACAAAATTTATTTCTTAAGCAATGAGACTTGAGACGACTCCCCGACTCGTGGGCCACAGAACGGACGCCGTGTCAGCAGCCGTGTAAGCAGCACTGACCTCACTGCACGTCATCAACCCCACTGGAGCTCTTCGGTGACCAGGAGCATTGTCAAAGAGCAGGCCTATTTTGAAAGGAATCTTTTTTTTTCTGAGTAGTAGTTCCCAATGATGGGATTAAAATGTTCCACAAGCCATACTGTAAACAGGTGTGATGCCATCCAGGCTTTCTTGTTCCAGGTACGGAACACGGGCAGAGTGGAGCTGGCATCACTCTTAAGGGCCCCGGATCTCAGCTGGCGGGTGAGCACTGGCTTCAGCTTCAGGCCCCCAGCCGCGCTAGCCCCCACACGAGAGTCAGCCTGCCCTCTGAAGCTTAGGAGCCAGGCACTGACTTCTCCTCTCTGGCTGTAAAAGGCCTGGTGGCGTCTTCTTCCAGGGGAGGCTGTTTCCTCTCCACTGAGCGTCTGCTGTCCAGGGCGGCCTCCCCCGTGGACGGTCTCAGCCGGGTCTTCTCAAGGACTCGCTGCGCCTCCGACGTCAGCACCTGCTGCTTCACCTGCCCTCGCACGCTGGGGGGCGGCTTCTGCCCCGAACCCCCCCGAGCCGACCCTGCCAGGTTCCGAGGTTTCTTCTGCAGCCTGCTCCCCCCGCTCAGCCTTCACAGAACTGAAGAGGTCAGGGTCCTCCTCTGGATGAGGCTTTGGCTTAAGGGGGTGTTGGGCCGGTCTGATCCTCTGTCCAGACCACCCGGACTTCCTCCGTGCCGGCAGGAAGGCTGCCTCTCTTTCTTATCTTTCTGATCCCTGGAGCCGCTCTCTTAACTTCCTTCAGGAGCTCTCTTTGCCTTCACACCTTGGTGAACTGTTTGGTGCGAGAGGCCTAGCTCCAGGCCTGTCTCAGCTCTGACACGCCTTCCTCACTGAGCTCCATCATTTCTAGCTTTGATTTAAAGTGAGAGACGATTTAAAGTGTTTCCCTTAAACACTCGGAGGTCATGGTAGGTTCTTAAGCGACCAAAGGCCACTACTGTTGCGTCTCGGGGTGAAGGGAGGCCGGATGAGAGGGAGAGAGGCGGCGAGAGGCGGAGCTGTCAGACACACGCGTTTGTCAGCGGAGTTCGCTGCCTTATGTGGGTGCAGCTCACGGCTTCTCGGATAATGACAAGAGTAACACCAAAGGTCACAGGTCACCATAAAGGATCTAACAGGAACGAAAATGTTTGACACACTGGGAAAATTCCCAAAATGTGCCACAGAGACAGCAGTGAGAAAATGCTGTTGGGAGAATGGAACCAACAGACTTCCTGACACAAAACTTTAATTTGTAAAAAAAAGAAATATCTGTGAAGTACAATAAATTGAGCTTTGTCTGTGTTGAAAGACTCCTGTCTCTGGTGTATGTTTTTGGCTCCTGGGTTGCAAGTGAATAGCCCATATACATGTGGGTTTATTTTGGGATTCTCAGTTCTCACCCCTTGGTTCGTGTGTCCTCAGTTCTCACCCCTTGGTTTGTGTGTCCGTTTTTTATACCAGTACCATACTGTTTTGATTACTATAGTTTTGCAACATAATTTGAGAGCAGGAAGTGTGATTCCTCCAGCTCTTCTTCTTTCTCAAGATTGCTTTGGGGACTTCCTTGATGGTGCAGTGGTTGAGAATCTGCCTGCCAGTGCAGAGGACGCAGGTGTAATCCCTGGTCCAGGGGCAGCTCAGCCACGACTGCCGAGCGGACGTGCTGCCACTACGGAGGCCCCCAGCCCTAGCGCCATGCACCACAGCGGGAGAGAGGCCGCCAGAGTGAGGCACTTGGCACCCACCTGAGAGGAGGCCCCTCTTGCTACAAGTAGAGGAAGCCCAGGCACAGCAACAGACCCGGCACAGCTGAAAAGACAAAACTGCCTTGGTCATTTGGTTTCATAAAAATTAGCGTTGCTATTTTATTTTATTTTTGAGCGGTGCCGCAAGGCCTGCGGGAAGTTGCCTGACTCGGGATTGAATCTGGGCCATGGGGGTGAAAGCCTGGAACCCTAACCGCTAGTCTACCAGGGAGCTTCCCTGGTGTTTCTGTGTGTTTTTAAATGATTGCTGTGTCATTTTATTTTCAAATGTGGCATTTTATCTTAATATTTTTAGATCACTGTGTGTGGCACGTGGGATCTTAGTTCCCTGACCAGGGAGGGGACCCGTGGTCCCTTCAGCGGCAGCACAGTCTTAACCACTGGGCCAGGGCAGACCCTGTTGGTTCTATTTCTATGGCAAATGCCATTGCAATCGTGCTGAATCTGCAGATTGCTTTGGGTAGCATGGACATTTTAACCACACGAATCCTTCCAATCCATGACTGTGGAATATCTTTCCATTTATTTGTATCTTCTTTAATGTCAAGGAAAATTATTTAAAGATTGAAAAAAAAAAGCTATCCTTTTTAAGTCATCTTGGGGCCTTATTCAAGGGCATGCAAGGAGTGTTCTTACCTGGGAACGTGCCCGTGAACTTTGCTCTTTACTTTAATTGAGTCCGGACTTTGTGCCATTATGTTAACTCGGAGGCTTGCAGGCGGCAGAAGGTGACCCCCGGGGTCACAGTTCTCTTGCCTGTGGGACCCTGGTCTGTGTCACCTCTAACTCGCCCGTCCTGATCCTCAGACTGCTTCGCCCTCTCTTTGGCTCCTGTGTTAATGAGCTCATAAATCATTGATACAAATCCATTTTATATTTGTGTGACAGCCTTGCTTCTGGTCTGAAAGTCAGGCTTGGATAGCCTCAAAGAACGCTGAGCCCCCACAGCGTGTCCTGTGTGCAGACCACAGGCTGGTGTCGGGGGTCTCCAGCCAGACCAGAGCCCCCAGTCTGCGGCTCCCCTGCACCCCGCTCCCCTGTCCCGCGGGGCCCATCACCCCACTGGGCTAGGGTTCTCCTAAGGACCAGCTAAGGGCCCCGCTAAGCTCTGGAGGAACAGTTGTAATAACCAGACTAGGAGTAAGCCTCGGTCTCTGTGGCCTCCATAGACAACAGGCTTCACTTAAAACTGGGGGGAGGAGATCAAAGAGACACCCTGCCCCCTCCCCCAGTGGACCCTTACCTGTGGATGCTCCTCAGAGCTGAGCTCCCAGACCCGTGGCCCTGGGCCTCCGGCTTATCAGGAACTGGCGCCCTGAGTGCTGTTGAAACAGCTTTATGAGCTGGAACTCACACACCGCTCGAGGCTCCCCCTGAAGGGGTCTGTCACGGCCCGAATGTGATCGCTGACGTCACCATGCTCGGCTTTAGGCCAGCTTCTTCATCTGGAAGAGAACTCGCACTTCTTAGCGGGGACCCTCTAATCCCCCCACGCCCATCTGCTTTCTGTCTTGATGGATTCGCCTCTCCTGGACATTCCGTGTGGATGCGGTCATCGAATCTAGGGGCTTTGTTGGCTGACGGGAGCAGGGAGGCTCAGGAGGCCCCTGGTGACCCTGCCGGTGGGGCGGGGACCTCAGACCCCCAGCCATGGCTCCAGGTCAGCCTCACCGGCCATCCTGCGCCCCGTGGGCATTTCCTGAGCACCAGCCCTGGGCTCGGCTCCGGGTTGGGATTGGGAGATGCCAGTGAACAAGGGACACGTGTGCGCACCTGCCCTCGAGACCCAGCCCAGCGGGGGAGCAGTGACCGTTCGCAGCTGCACAGCCTCCCGCAGCCCCGGGCTGCCTTCCTGTTGCTCAAGGGCCGTCAGCGCACTAGGCCGGCTGGGCTCTGTGCATGGGCCCAGCCGTGTGGGGAGGCCGCCCCGTTCCTCAGGGACTTACCCCCTCCTGCTGCCGGGGACCGCAGAGCAGGGCGGGGCCCCTGGGGCCGCTGGGCCGAGAGTCCGGGCCTCGAGGGGCTCGGGCCAGGCCCCGCCGCCTCCTGAGATCCCCAGTTCCAGCCCCAACGCTGGGGTTCTGACTGTTACTAACCGCCCCCATCCCCACCCTGTGCCAGCCCAGGGAAGCAGCTGATCACCTTTAACCCTCCCAGCGTTCCTGTCCCCACCGTCCAGGTGAGGAAACTGGCTCAGAGGCCTCAGGAGGACCGGAGGCTGAGACACACATCCTGCTGCCCTGAAGACTGTGCGCTTGGCTCTGCCCACGGGCTGGTGGCTACTGCCTCGGGTCAAGGGGCCTGGACACAGGTCCTGAGCCTGCGGCCTGTCTGCACGGGAGGCCTGGGGGCCCAGCAGCTCCGAGCTGCCGTCTCCTCCCCTTGCAGAGTGTGTGTGTGTTGGGGGGAGCGTGACACTCCCTGGCGGCTCGCTGGAGGGCCGGCTGAGATGACAGGTGTCCTGGGGCCTGGATTTGAAGAGTAGGGGGAGGACAGTGGGGAAGGGCCAGGCCCCCGCAGGTCACGGCATCTCCAAGTGAGCGTCAGGGCTGAGAGCGGTGGTTGGAGGCTGGCAGGGCCGGGCTGGCGGGGGTGTGAAGTCGGGCCGGGGGGGTGGACGGAGCCCACCTCCCAGGCCTGCCACTCCTCCCACCGGCGCCTCCTCCCTGACTGGCCGCATGCTAACAGACGTGTCTGCTCAAGGTAGGGGCATCTCCCTGGCACCCAGAGGAGTCTCTGAGGGCCTTCTGGGGAGAGCGCCTTACAACGTGGTTGCAGCGGAGGCGGGGTCCTGGGGACCCATGGGCAGTGCCACCTTTCCTGACTGCTCCTCGGGTTCTGAGTGCCCGGAGCCAGGCCCTTGGTGTCCCTGCCACGTGCCCCTGCCCACAGGGCCTCTGCGGGCTCTTTGCACTGATGAATATTTTCATTCCTACAGTCTGAGCTGCTCCCGCTCAGAGGCCTTTTCTGTGTGTGTCACCGGAGATGAGGGGGTCATGCCTGACACGCTGTCCTCCCTGTTCTGTCAGCCCCCAAGGCAGCCCCCAGGCTGGTTAGATGTCTGCGGGCTGTTGCAGGGACAGATATACTTGGGATTCTTTTTTTTTTTTTTTTAGCTGCACTGGAGTCTTAGACACAGCACGTGGGATCCTGGTCTTTGTTGCAAAAACCCATCTAGATCCTGGCTCGTCCCTTCCCTCTTAGGAGCGGACTCTCAGAGCCGAAGGCTGAGAGGCTCCTTCCTGAGTTTGACTCCCCTGCGTCACCCACTGAATAAAGCCCATCTTTCAACTTTTGGAATGTGCGTCATTTTAGGTGACAGCTTCAAGCGTAGTGAGTTGAGTAGTTCAGTTCAGTTCAGTCGCTCAGTCGTGTCCGACTCTTTGTGACCCCATGGACTGCAGCACTCCAGGCCTCCCTGTCCATCACCAACTCCAGAAGTTTACCCAGACTCAAGTCCATCGAGTTGGTGATGCCATCCAACCATCTCATCCTCTGTCATCCCCTTCTGCTCCTGCCTTCAATCTTTCCCAGCATCAGGGTCTTTTCCAATGAGTGAGTTCTTTGCATCAGGTGGCCAAAGTATTGGAGTTTCAGCTTCAGCATCAGTCCTTCCAATGAACACCCAGGACTGATCTCCTTTAGGATGGACTGGTTGGAACTCCTTGCAGTCCACGGGACTCTCAAGAGTCACCTTCAGCACCACAGCTTGAAAGCATCCGTTCTTTGGCGCTCAGCCTTCTATATGGCCCAGGCCTCACATCCATACACAACCACTGGCAAAACCGTAGCTTTGACTAGACAGTCATTTGTTGGCAACGTAATGTCTCTGCTTTTTAATGTGCTGTCTAGGTTTGTTATAAAGTGGGCCACATCAAGAAATCTTTACAAAATAGGTTCACGCCTCCCCACCAGCTGCTCCCCAGGGTCCCTGGCCGTGGGTGTTCTCTGTGAGCCCTTCACAGAGCAGCAGACAGGCTCAGAGATGCTGGGAAGAGGGTGCTGAGTCCCAGCCCACATGTGTTTGGCCTCAGGCGATGCACTCAGCCTGTTTTGCCCGTGGATTTCAGAGGGGCTCAGGGGTGGATGGTGTGGGCCTCTCTGGTCTCCAGCCTCTGCTGCCTCCCTGCACTCACAGGGTCCCTCCCGGTGCCTCCACTGGCTGGTCCCTTGCCCCCCACCCCCATCCCAGGACCTGGTTGGGTGAAGTGTTGTCCCTTCTCTGTGCTGGAGATGGCACCAGTCCTGGCGCTAAGCAACCAAGACACAAATCTGAACTGTGGCCCCTGCCATGGGCTGGGCTGCACGGGCCTGCCTGGGAGGAGGGCCTCTGGGGCCTGGATTGGCCTGTCCTCCTGGTCTTTTGGTGATGGCCGCAGGGCTGGCCCAGATCTCCAGGGACCGCATCTCAGCAGATCTGGGGGCTTCCCAAGCTCCTCTGGGTCCTGGCAGCGTCTGCATCTCGGGTCAAGATCCAAAGCCCTCCACACCCATGTAATCCCAAATAAAGGCAGCGCTAACCCATTAAATAAGTGTGAGCATGTCTAACAGAGTTTGGTTTTGCCCTAAAAGTTGTTTATTCCCCTAGAAACTCCTGTTACTTACATTTTGCCCATCAGTTCTGAGGGGTCCAGGCAGGTGCCTGCTCTGCCTCCCAGGAGCGGAGGCCTTGTCTCCCCGGAGCTGACTGCCCACCTGCCGCCCTTTGCCCAGTCCCAGGCCCGTAGGCCCCTGAGGTGGGCGGAATAAGCTGCCGGCTCCCTCCTCTGCCTGCAGACAGGCTTTTGGTGCCCTTCCCTGCTGGGGGCTGCGTCCACCCTCTTCTCTCTGCTTCTTTCTTCTCCTCCCCACCGCTCATTTTTTATTGTTATGAGAGTTTTCAAACATTCATCATTTCAAACAAAAAGGGAGGGAAAAGAGACCTATGCCGGCCCACGCGGCCGCCACCTGGACTCGGCAATGGCCCTCCCGCCTTGTCGGGGGACGGGCCCCTCCGGCACCGCCTTCTCTGTTGATGGGGTTCATGTTTCCCACTGGCCCTTTCTTCCCAGTCTGCCCCTCCCCACTCAGACATCTGAAGCCAGTCCCTGTGCCTGAGGGCCCCCCAGCTGCGTGCTCGCCTGTCCAGATGCCAGTGGACAGACGGACAGACGGCCTACAGCCTCCTGTGCCTGAGCCCCTTCCCTCTCCTCCGTCCTCTCCCCTCCACTTCCTCCTCCTCCTCTCTGGCCTAATAACCTTTGGAAAGAGAATGGCAGTCACCCTGACACTCCCCCTTCAAACCTTGGCCCGCCTCTCCTGGAAGCAAGGCCAGGCTCCAGGGTGAGCCCGAAGCCGTCCTGGCGCCCGAGAACCCAGCCGCCTCGGCCCTCCATCAACCCCTGGGCCCGGTGTCCTTTCTGCTGTTGCGCCAAGAGGCACCTTACGGCTTTGGGGCTGGGGTTGCGGACCGGGATTTCACGTCTCCCGTGTGGCTCCGCCTCTGGTCTGTTTCGCTGGAGGACACGCCCACCCCTTCATGTTTTCCCAGGACACTGACTCACGGACGCTTTGGAGAGCAAGCCGGTTGCCTTACAGACCATCCCAGTCTGGAGCTCCTCGGATGTCATTTTCCTCGGTTCCCGTCACCTGTGCTTCAGCTGCAAAGCCTGGATGAGGGACAAGTGGACGTATTCATAAGAGCACTTGCTCTCTGACTGGCACCGCATCTCCAGCCCCGTTAAAGCCGGCGGGTCCCTTCAGGGGACCCTCACCAGGCCCCTCTGCTGTGCCAGGTGGAACCTGGCTTGTGCCTCCCTGCTGTGGGGAGGGCCCGGGGGCTGCGCCGTCTCAGCCCAGCTGCCCCAGGGCCCAGGCCCGGGACCCCAGCCCCTAGGGCCCCTGGCGCTCCTCCGTGCTGGGCTCCCAAGCCTCCCCTGACTCTCCTCGGCCGTCCAGCTGCTTCCGGCCCACTGGGCCTTGCGCAGGGAGAGGCTGGGCCGGGTGCGGGGGCGGTGGGCTCGGGGTCCCCTTCTGTCTCCCGCTTCACGTGGCCCCGTGGGCTCTCTCTGCTGGGAGGCATGCAGCAGTGACGGTGAGCATCAGGAGCCATCGCCACTCCACGGCCTCTCCCCTGCCCTCTCCTCCAGGGAGCCGGCCTGGGTTCAGACGTGCTGCAGGAGAATGCAGGGTTGGGGCCTCTCGCCCGCGCTCTCGCCGCCAAGCTGCAGAGACGCACAGCCTGACATGCACTGGCGCGCTGGCAGCCCTGAGCCCTGTGCGGATCCAGGCCGTGAGACGCAGCCAGGGCCGCTCAGATGTTTCCACTCAGCGCTTGGCACAGATGCAACAGCAGGGAACAGCGGCCCGGGCGTCAACTCAGGAAAAGGCCGCTGCCCTCTGGGCGTTTGCAGTCAGGCCTCCCGGGGCTGCTCCTCTGATGGTACAGCAGGGTGGGGGTGCAGACAGGGGGCAGCCCTCCGACTCCCCAGGATGCCAGCTCTGGCTGTCCCCTCTGGCGTTGTGTACATGTTGTACACAGAGCCGCCAGCAGAGCCAAGGGGATGAAACTTTTATGTGTAACCAGGGAGATGGAGGCTCCATGGCCGGGGCAGCTCTGGGGTGTTGGCCGCCAGTGAGAGGCCCTGGAGACCAGGAGCTGGGCGTCGGTGGTGCAGTGGAAAGAGGCGCTTGGTTGCCAAAACCCAGAAAGAGCTGGAAGACCTGACCGACACTAACCCAGAGCCTGCAGCTCTCTGCTATCAGCTGTGTGTTCTCAGGACTCTGCGGAGTTTAAAAGAGCCCAGACTTCATCCTTCCAGCTCAGGTACTAATGGAAGTCTCACCTCATTCCACGAGCATCCCAGACAGCTCTCAGGAAATACGCAGAGTGAAGTATTACAGTGTGGACTCAGGAGGACAACCCGGAGGCCAAGGTCGGGAACCAGAGGAGGTGACGGTTGCACAACACCGAGAGCCTTCTAAATGCCCTTAGAGTTTCCTCTTCAAAGCGGTGACAGTGCTGAATTTTATGTTCTGCGTATTTTCCCACAATTAAAAAAAAAAAAAAAATCTTACAACAAAACAAAAATCGGGGCCAGGGAGGATTGCAACTGGAATGGTGAGGAGCAGGGGAGGGCTTCCCGCCGCAAGGCCATCCCAGCTGAAGGGGCAGAGCGGGGTTTGCCCTCGGCTCTTCCGTCGGCAACCGAAGCGCAAAGAAAACACACTCAGGTCATCGGGAAAACAGAGGGTGGGCCCCTGAGCTTTTTGGCCTGCGTGGGGGACACACGGCTGATGATGGCGGGCCCCACAGCGGTAGGAGGCCCTTACAGAGCTGCCTCTCGTCGTGGGGACGGCCACGTGAGTTCCACGGCAGGGGAGTCTTGTGGACTCTCCAAGAAACCTGGCCCAGCCTCCCGCGGGGGAACAGGGAGCTTTCAGATCATCTAAGGCCCACAGGAACCGGCACCACGAGGAGACAAGGAAAGAGGCGCTGAGAATCTGTGGGCCAAACGGGAAACCCGAGAGGAAGGGATGCTGGACTCCTGACCCAGCGGTTCATGCCCTGAAAGCGACAGGCCGGGCCTTCCCTGGAGGTCCAGGGGCTGAGACGCGGCCCTCACAGTACAGGGGACGCGGGTCAACCTCTGGTCAGGGACGATCCCGCGTGCCCTGTGCTGCGGCCAAGCTAAAATAAAAGCGACAGGCCTGGAAGAGGGCCGGGTGCCCAGGGCAGGGGAGACCAAGGGCTGCCGACCTTCCAGGACCTTCCGGGAGGCGGAGGCTCGCGGCCGAGGCAGGGAGGTCTGTGTGAGTGGGGGGCTCCGCTCTGCACTGGGCCAGTGGGGGCTCGGAGGCGCAGTGACTTGTCGAGGGAGCAGAGCCTTTTCTCCCACACATTCCTCGGGAAGTCTCGGTGGACACGGCTGGTAGACGCCAGCCCGAGACCTGGCTCTTTACGCCACAGGACATTTGAATCCCCTCCCCACTTCAGAAGACTCAGAAGCTCTGGAGACACTGTAGGAAGCATCCCTTTGAAGGCAGGAAGGAACTCAGGAGAAATGAAGGGAAGGTGGGACACGTCCTCGAGTGGGGTCGGGGAGGCACTGCTGGCCTGGCTGAGCCTGATCCAGGGTCCCGGGGGTCCTGGAGGGGAAATGATGGGGCCTCTTTCCCCTGCCACCTCGCTGCCCAGGTCTCCCTGGGGGCTGCCTGGGTGTCCCCACAGGGCAGGGGGCATGGTGGCACTTTCCCAGAGAGCCTGGGGAGGCTGCAGTGACCTTTGAGACCCGGTCTCAGAAGTTACACAGGCCAGCCCTGCTTCTGGGCGGGAGGGGATCACCATCCCGGGGGCAGGAGGAGGGCTGGAGAACATGGACGATCCAGAACTCGCGGCTGAGAAGGGAACTCATGGCTCAGAGTCAGGCAGCAGGGTGACTGGAAGCAAGCCGCCCCAGACTCAGGCTGGGACCTGGGGGCTCAGGGCCGAGAGAGGGTCCTGAGGGATCAGACAAATGGGAAGGACCCATTCCTCATCAGAGACATCCGTGCTGACGGCAGGCTCTCAAAGGACAGCAGCGGGAAGCCGAGAGGAGCAGAAAATATCTCACTGTGCTCCATGAGCGACTCCCTGTCCACCCACTGAGTGCCCGTGAAATGCCGTTTAAAAGTGGATGAAAGCAATGTCAGACACGCAAGACGCGAGCTGGAGCAGCCCCACAAGCCCTCAGGAAAAGGGCTCAGAAAGACTGTGACGCAGGCGGAGAGGGCGGTCCAGAGGGAGAAGGAGGTGCCGGAAGGAAGCGTGTGCCAGACCTTGTTTAGAGACTCCCACATGTTTACCAAACACAGGGCGAGGTCGTGCTGGGAGGTCAGGGTGCGGGGCGCCCGGGCGCAGCCCTGGTGCCCTGCAGGCCGAGGGCCTCCACTGTCTCTGGGGCACTCCTGCAGGCCTGCAGAGGCACACGCGTGTGCACACGCACACGCATGCATTCAGTCTGACTGGTGCTGCTGCTGGAAGAAATGGGAGGAGAAGAGACCCAGCCAACACCAGCCTCATCCACTGCGATCGCAGAAAACAACTCTCCCGGGAAGGATACGAGAGCAGAGCTCAAACGCCGCCAAGGACAGCAAGAGAGCCAGGACAGCAACAGAGTCAGGACAGCAAGAGAGCCAGGACAGCAAGAGAGCCAGGACAGGGTTATGGGGTGCGAGGGTCATCGATTTCTCTTCTGGTTTCAGAGAAAGGTAGAGACATCAATGTTCCGCTTAGGTGGGCCCGCCAACCCTATAAAGTGACGTGAAAGCGTTAGCCATCCGATTATGTCTGACTCTGCGACCCCACGGACCGTGGCCTGCCAGACTCTTCTGTCCATGGGATTCTCCAGGCAAGAGTGCCCGAGTGGGTTGCCATTCCCTTCTCCAGGGGATCTTTCTGACCCAGGGTTCAAACCCAGGTCTCCTGCATTGTAGGTTGGTTCTTAAACATCTGAGCCATCCTTAAAAACAAATAAAATGGAAACAGCAGCAGAGGGGAAAATTGGAATCGAAAAGAAGCTCTGTCCATGGAAAGACAGGACGGGGCCTCTGAGATCTTGGATGGGTCAGAGGGAAGAGCAAGCACAGAGTGATTCCAGATAGACCTGTGAGTCACGTGAAGTCGCTCACTCGTGTCTGACTCTCTGCAACCCCACGGACGATAGCCCACCGGGCTCCTCTGTCCATGGGATTTTCCAGGCAAGAAGACTGGAGTGGGTTGCCATTTCCTTCTCCAGGGGACGGTCCTGACCCAGGGGTTGAACCCGGGTTTCCCACGTTGTAGGCAGATGTTTTTACCGTCTGAGTCACCATACCTGTAAACTTACCAGTTAAAAGACACTGATGGATTGGAAAAATATAATAAACCCAGGCTGTGCTGTTTACGTAAAAGATCCCTCCTAAGGGAAGAGAACAAACAGGGCCACGGAGGGCCTGGATCTTTGGCGAGCGGTGTCTGGAGTCATCCTATCAGCAGAGGTCATGCAGAGGTCAAGGGGCAGTGGACCGTGAGGTGGAGGAAAGCCCGGCCTGGCTCCTGCCCGCCGCCCCTTTCCGCCGTCCGGGGAGCAAGTCCTGCAATCACGCCTGCGATGAAGTGGCGGCTCCTGGAGCACCGCCCGTCCTCCGTGCCGGGACGTGAGTTTTCTACCAGAGGGAGCGTGGGACTGGATGTGTCCGAAGGGCAGAGGGTGGGATGTGTCTGATTTTTTCTTTTTAAGAAAACAACTTTATCGAGATGTAATTTGAATACGAAACATCCCCCATTTTGATGCACGAATCCGCGGCGTTAATTCCCTTGTGATGTCGCGCCGGCGCCACCGCTCTCGTCAACACCCCAACAGAGACACTGCTAAGGGCCCCCATCGCCCCCGGGCCCTGGACACCTCCCACCTGGCCCCCTCTCTGCGGGTTTGCCTGTCTCCACGCTGCACGCGCGGTGTCTGCGCTCCTGTCTGGCTTCTTTCTTCAGCATCACGCGGCCCTGTGGTCGCATGAATAGGCGCTCCACGTCTTCTCACGGCTGAGCCCGTTCCACGGTAGGGCTGGGCCGTGTCTTATGGGCCCTTGGTCTGCTGGCGGACGCACGGGTCAGCGCTTCAGCTACTGCGGAGGTGCTGCTGTGAGCCTCTGTGTCCCTGCGTCTGGTTCCCTGGGGTGTGTACCCAGGGGTGGAACCCTTGGGTCACCTGGAAACCCTACACGGAGCTTGAAGATTTCCGTGGCGGCTGCACCCTTTTACCTCAGGTGGTGTTTCACTCGGCCCTCCGCGCCCACGTTCTGTCTCTCTCCCCTCTACTGTCTGCCTGGAGGACAGTCCTGGGGGACCCCTCTGATTTCCCGGTGGGCTCAGCTCTGGGTGATGGGAGAGATGAGGAGGGCGGGGACGATGCGGACTGAGGGACACCCCCCGCCCATGAGGTCATCTCGGCGGACCGTGTCTCCTCTCAAGCTGGCTTCTCCACGTGGGGTCTGGAAAATGCTTCCCGTCCTCCGTGGGGGCTTGGCCGGCAGCCCCCAGGCACCATGCTGTCCGTAGCACGCCCGCTGCAGTCGCTGCTTTGAATCCAAGCTCTGCCGTTGCCTCGCCACTGCTTTGGGAATAAACCCTCACTGAATTACGTCTCCATCCTCCAAGTGGACAACCCGCCTTCCAACCCCAGCCTCCAGCGCTGCTTCTGGAGAAACCAGGCTGCACAGAAACCCCACGAACGTTGGGGTCTGTGGCATCTGGGTCATATTCTCTGAGCCCGTGCTGTCCCGCGTGGCTTATCCTGCAGGCCCCCAGGCCAGGCGGGTGGTGGTCGTGTGTCCAGTGGTCCAGGAGGTGACGGGGGGTGGGGGGTGCAGAGCCTGCTGGTAGGGCTGGTGCTCTGGGGGTAGCTGCCCGGGGAGGCTGGGCCTTGGCCTCGAAGCCTGAAACAGGGCTCCGCGAGCCGGGCAGGTCTGGGGACATGGGTGGGCCACCCTAGGGTAAGGGTGCTTCTTCAGAGCCCTGATTTTTGGAGCAGGGACCCCTTCTGAGGTCCAAAGCCAGGACCTGCGGGCCAGAACGTACCTGGGCTGTTGGGGAAGTGGCACAGATGTCTGTGTAGCGATCACCCCTGCGGGGCTGCCCCGGGTAGGGAGAGCAGGCGCTGTGACCTGGGGAACAGACCCAGGCCCTCAAGGTGCTTCCCAAAGCGTCTGGTTCAAGGCCACGCCCGCCCACCCGCTGGGCCCTGGGGCTCCGACTCCTTGGCTCCTCGTCTGGGAGACGAGGTCCCCTGGCCTTCCAGGACATCCTCCTTCTCCTAGGTCTGGCCTCCTCTCTTTCTCATTTTCTTAGTTTAACCAGCACTTCTGAAGAACTTGCCACCTGCCTTGACTGCTTTTAAACATCCCGCAAATTTTAGCTCACTGAGTATGTGACAGCCCCATCAGACAGGCGCCTTTACGAATTCTGTTTTATGAATAAGGAACCTGTGGCAGTCAGAGCGCGTGCATGAACCAACCCTGAACTCGGTCAAGGTGGCTGAGTCTGGCTCAGGGTCCCCCGCCTTCTGACTGGGCTGCAGGCACCATCTTCTTGTGACACTTAAAACTGCCCTGGAGTGAGAGATGGGGGGCCCTGGGCCGCTGTAGTCGGCCCCCCTGCGCTGGGGTGGACGGAGAAGCTTCCGGCCAACGAGGGCCCTGGCAGCTGCAACCTGCTGGCTGGGAGGCCGCGGGCTCGGCCTCTCCACTCCGGTGGGGCTGGCCCGGGCAGCTCCTCCATGTCCGGGGTCCCAACAGCCCAGTGCATGAGCTCATCCCGCCCGCGCCCTGGCCTCTCACCAAACATGGCTCCTGTGTCCTGTCTTGTATGAGTGATTTCAGGGGAGCCTCAAGGAAGCAGAGCTCCCCGAACACTTGGAGCTGGGCTGGACTCGTGTCCACCCAGCCAGGCGCCTTTGCTGCATGTTCTGAGTCTGCTTTCCCGGGCCTCCTGGGCTGCAGTGGTCCCCTCCCTGGAATGGATGTTTGGGGATTGCTCAAAGAACATTCTGGAGGAGTGACGTGACATCCATCCATCAGAGGGGCCTTGCAGGGTCTCAACACTCCCTCCTTGAGCTGTTCAAGTTTCTTGGGGGGGATTCTTCCTCAACCAAGCACGTGGGGGCCTTCCTCCTGCCCCCCTCGCTTCCCCTAGGAGCCGGAGCGTTGGACCCAGGCTGGAGATGATCAAACCCACGATGCGGGAATAAAGTGCAAACAAGGGGGCCAGAGACCACGGAGGCCAGCTCTGCACTGGGTCCTCCTTCCCTGCGTCTCCCAAGACCGGTCATGTGGAAATTAGAGCTCCATCTTCCAGGAAACTAATGAAAACCGCATTTACGAGCAGCTGTTCTCGGGTGTGATCTCTGTTAAGGGGCCGGTGGGTCCAGGAGTGAACTGTGGAGGCCTTGTCCATCCTGCATTTGTAAAGGGACCTGGGGAAAGCAGCGCTGGGTGGGGTTGTGGGCGCGGGCAGGGGGCTCCTCGCTCAGGGCAGCTGCAGGCACGTGGTGACTGGATTTAGTCTCACGGGGAGACACCCAAGAAGCGGGTCTTCTTTTAATGCATTTGGGGAGCTAAGTGCTGGTAGAGGGGTGGGGTTTACTCTGGGGCTCAGTGCACACCCCTAACGCGTCAGCAGCCACCGGGGTGCCCGGCAGCTGTTACTCTAAGTAGCAACCCAAGCATGTTTTTTTTCCCTGAAGGGGTGGCTGAAATTTCTAGGGTTCCATATTCTGGCTGCTTCTGTTGCAGCAGCCCGAGCTGTGTGCTGAGCATTTTACAAGCATCACTCGATTCTCTGCTTGCAACCAGCTGTGAAGAGGGCTCCCTCTCACATCCCGTTCACAGAGGTGAAAGCAAGGACCAGAGAGGGGAGGCGACCTCCCCAGGGTCGCTCAGCTGGGAAGCGGCTCCCCACATCTGCCATGGGGACACCTGCACTCCGCCCAGTGGAGGGGTCTTAGGGAGATGTGTCCCAACCCTGGGCCAGGTGGGGCTGAAACATCAACTCAGACGCTGACTCCCTGCTTCCTTACCCTGGTGGTGCCACCTGCCACCCGCAGTGCAGGAAGGGGTGATCCCCGGGGTTGATCCCGGGCCAGACGAAGGCGGGCTATTTTGCCACAAGCGTGCCCTCTGGCTGCTCACCTCACTTACCGATCCGACCCCCAGACTGCCCTGTTGGATCGAGGGGCAGAAAGCCTTTGCTGTGTTGTGCTAGAGTCATCTGCATGAGAGCCTCACAGATGATGGAAATAAAATATTTACCATTTGGAGCAAAAAGCCCTGGGAGCAAAGGGGGTGCGATGAGCAGAGGAGGGCTCAGCCGCAAACAGCTGCTGCCCAGCTGTGGCCGTGGGGGCGGGCACTGGGCCACGAGGGCCGTGAGGCTGGGCCACGGCCGCTCTGTCCCTCCAGCCGTTCGGGGCTCCCCAGGGCACACCTGGGGCGCGTCTGCCCACCCCTCCAGGCCCAGGCCTTCTTCCCAGAGCCGCGAGCCTCAGGCCTGCAAAGCATGTCCTTGGACACCCAGACTGCTGGCTCCTGGAGCGCAAGGCTGTGTCCAGCCCCCTCCCCAGCCCAAGCTGCGCGTCCCCACCCCTCCACCGCTGCCCTCCTTGGCTCTGGTTTTCGGAGGAACGCCAGTTACAGTCCGCAAGGTGACGTGTGCTGCCACTTCAGTTGTCTTGGACCCTCGTGACCCCATGGACCGTGACCCGACTCTCGTGACCCCCATGGACCGTGGCCCAGCTCATGTGACCCCGTGGACTGTGACCCCGTGGACCGTGACCCCATGGACCGTGGCCCGACTCTCGTGACCCCGGGGACCGTGGCCCGACTCTCGTGACCCCGGGGACCGTGGCCCGACTCTCGTGACCCCGGGGACCGTGGCCCCCAGAAGTGAGGCTGAGGCTAGAGAATTACTCCCTTATTAATGGAGTGCACACTCTAACCTGCTCTCGGTTCCCAGCTGGGCAGTCCACCCCCAACCCTCTGCTGTCCCCTCTCCCAGGACGGGGGACTCAAGCGCGGTGGGAAGGCCGACCTGTTGTCTGGACAGTGAGCCCCGAGCTCCTTGCCATCGGGCCAGGCTGCTCCTTCTAGGGCCCCTAAAGCAGCCCCTGGCGCCCCTACCCTCGTGAGGACCCAGGGAGAGTCTGGCGGTGCCTTCAGGGAGACAGGTCTTAGAACCCTCCTGGGTGAGAGGACCCAGAGCGTGGCCAGGGGAAACCTATGCGAGTGGTCCCCAGGCCCTGCCCCTGAGTGACCTCCACACTGGCCTGTGGTGACCCAGGGACCCATCCCTCGTGTGCAAGACCAGGGCCCTGTTGAATCTCAGGTTCAACCAGGAAGAGTCCTCCCAGCAGTGGGGAGGGCTCTGGAGCCAGAAGCCAGGGGAGGGGTCCTCGAAGCTTTCGTGGCTGGCCTTAGATGACTCCCTGGAGTTGGCCGAGTGCGGACACGTTGCCCTCAGCCTCGCTGGGGAGCAGCATTCCGTGCAGGGGAGGGGGCCGCTCGGCCAGCCTGGCTGGGCACCAGCAGGCTAGAGGGGCCGCAGCTCTGCCTGGGGTGCGCAGGGCCCCTCGTCCAGCACCCGCCGAGCCCGTGGCACCCCAGGCTCCCTCCCAGGACGGTGGCACCTCCCCACGCTCTGCAGGATGGGGCGGGGTCCACTCAGGACCCAGCAGAGTCGCCACGACTTCCTGCTTTGCAGTCTGGTCCACCCTGCAATTTGCTGTTAGTCAGAGTGCTTGGGTAAGCGGGATCAGCCTCAAACGTTTTGCAAGAGTGATACAGATTGTTTCGAGGAATGAACCGTTAGCCAGATTCCAGCCCTGCTCCCCCGCCCCATGCCCACCGTGATAAGAACGGCACTGGCTGCCAAGGAGTTGTTTACGCCACGTGCCAGGCTCACCTGCTGGGTGACCTTGGGCAGCCACCCAGCCTCTCTGTGTCTGCTTCTCGTCCGCATTGCGGGGATGGTGAGGGTGCCCATGTCCCAGGGAAGCATCTAGAGCAGCACCCACGGCTAGCCTCTCGGCGCTGGGGCAACAGCTCCGTAGCCTGCGGTGTTCTCACCTTTATAAGCAGTGGGGCCGTGAACACTCTCCTGTATGTATCTTGGCCTCCTTCCTTAAAAGTAAGTGAATTGGTGCTGCAGAGTTGCCAACAGAGAGGCTGAAGGTGCATTTTAAGTGTGGATCGGGAGGAGCAAAGTGTCCTGCCAACAACACGACTCAGCATCACACTGTGGCCTCAGGCCTGCTTCTTTTCCAAACCCTCGCCAATACCAGGTATTGAAAACCTTCACATTCTGCCAGTGTAATAGCTCAAAAAAATTTGAGTCGGGTTTCACATCTTTTCATATAATTGCAGACTTCTTGATTTGTGTAAGCTCTTGGTTTATGAGCTATTTCAAATCCTGAAAGATGATGCTGTGAAAGTGCTGCACTCAGTATGCCAGCAAATTTGGAAAACTCAGCAGAGGCCACAGGACTGGAAAAGGTCAGTTTTCATTCCAATCCCAAAGAAAGGCAATGCCAAAGAATACTCAAACTACTGCACAATTGCACTCATCTCACATGCTAGTAAAGTAATGCTCAAAATTCTCCAAGCCAGGCTTCTGCAATACGTGAACCAGATGTACTGGAAGCTTCAACAGAGCTTCCTCATGTTCAAGCTGGATTTAGAAAAGGCAGAGGAACCAGAATTCAAATTGCCAACCTCAGTTGGATCATAGAAAAAGCAAGATAGTTCCAGAAAAACATCTACTTCTGCTTTATTGACTATGCCAAAGCCTTTGACTGTGTGGATCACAATAAACTGTGGAAAATTCTTAAAAAGACGGGAATACCAGACCACCTGACCTGCCTCCTGAGAAATCTGTATACAGGTCAGGAAGCAACAATTAGAACTGGACATGGAACAACAGACTGGTTCCAAATAGGAAAAGGAGGACGTTAAGGCTACATATTGTCACCTGGTTATTTAACTTTTATGCAGAGTACATCATGAGAAACGCTGGGCTAGATGAAGCACAATCTAGAATCAAGATTTCCGGGAGAAACATCAATAACCTCAGATATGCAGATGACACCACTCTTATGGCTGAAAGTGAAGAGGAACTGAGGAGCCTCTTGATGAAAGTGAAAGAGAAGAGTGAAAAAGATGGCTTAAAACTCAACATTCAAAAAACAAAGATCATGGCATCTGGTCCCATCATTTCATGGCAAATAGATGGGGAGACAATGGCAACAGTGACAGACTTTATTTTCTTGGGCTCCAAAACCACTGCAGATGGTGACTGCAGCCATGAAATTAAAAGATGCTTGCTCCTTGGAAAAAAAGCTATAACAAACTTAGACAACATATTAAAAAGCAGAGAAACTACTTTGTGGACAAAGGTCCGTCTAGTCAAAGCTATGGTTTTTCCAGGAGTCATTTATGGATGTCAGAGTCGGACTATAAAGAAAGCTGAGTGCTGAAGAATTGATGCTTTTGAACTGTGGTGTTGGAGAAGACTCTTAAGAGTCCCTTGGACTGCAATGAGATCTCCAGTCTATCCTAAAGGAAATCAGTCCAGAATATTCATTGGAAGGACTGATGCTGAAGATGAAATTCTAATACATTTGCCACCTGATGGGAAGAACTGACTCATTGGAAAAGACCCTGATGCTGGGAAAGACTGAAGGAGGGAGGAGAAGGGGGCGACAGAGGATGAAATGGCTGGATGGCATCATCGACTCAATGGACATGAGTCTGAGTAAGCTCCAGGAGTTGGTGATGGACAGGAAGGCCTAGCGTGCTGCAGTCCATGGGGTCACAGAGTTGGATGGGACTGAGAGAATGAACTGAACTGAACTGACTTGTGTAAGCTCTTGGTTTATGAAGGAATTGAACCTTGGTCTATCCTGTAGCCAGTTTTTGTTTTTTTGCTGGGTTATCTTTGAATTTGGATATGTACGTGAGACAGCTACATCCCTATGTGTGTACGTCTACATACACACGGGTACACATACCTTCATCTGTACGTGATAGTGTCTGTACAATATACAGGTGTATATATGCATGAGTGTACATGCATGTGCTTTGCAGAAGCTTCACATTTTATGTATGCAAATCAATCAATATTTTTTGGGCGGTATGGTCCAGAATGGTCTTTTCCACGCCAGGACTGTATTACAAATCCATATGTGGCTTGTTTCCTGACTTTTTACCATTTTATTTTTCATGTTTAAAACTCTGTCCTTGTGGAATTTGTTTTGGTGGAAGGAGAGAGTAGGAATTCAGGTCTTCCTTAAGCTTTTTTCCTCCAAATGACTAGTCATTTGCTCGACCATAATTTACAGGGCATCCCATCTCCTCCCTCCAATTTATCGTCTTCTGCTATCCCACGTGTCTTCCTGGGCTATTTCTGGATTTGCTCACTTCCTCTGGTGGCCTGAGGCCTCCAGCTCCCAGCTGTTTCAAACGTGCAGGCTTTAAAGTTGGGGAGGGCTTCTTTGGCGACTTAAGTGTCAAAGCAGAAAGTTCTGGTCTGTCCTCATGGAGTCATTGTCTTATTTAAACTAACAAAAAAAATTTCTTAAATTCCTTGCAGTACCACCATGGTATTGTAATGAGGATTAGGTTCCCATGAATAGATAATTTCAGGCGGAAATGACATCCTTATATTCAATATGCCTCCCATGCACGAAGAAGTCTCTCTCCTTTTTCCTCTGATTTTATAGAACTTAGGTTTAATGCTTTCTTCCTATGGATCCCATACATTTTTGGTTTCATAGGCTTAGTTATTTTGGAAAGTTTTAGTTTTTTGTAAGCTGGCGTTGTTTTTTTAATTTGTTAATTTTTAAAGAGATTTCTCGATTTGGAACACGTTTAAAGTCTTTATTGAATTTGTTACAATACTGCTTCTGTTTTATGCTTTTGCTTTTTTGGCTGCGAGGCGCATGTAATCTTAGCTCCCTGAGCAGAGAGTGAACGTGGGTCCCCTGCACCGAGAGGTGGGATCTTGCCCACTGGACCCCGGGGCGTCCCCTGCTTTATTCGCTCCGAGGGCTTTGTCTCTTCATAGGAACGCGGCTGATGCTGCCCACTGACTTAGTGACCAGGCCCCGGTGGCTCAGATGGTGATGAATCCGCCCGCAATTCGGGAGACCGGGGTTCGATCCCTGAGTCAGGAAGATCCCCTGGAGGAGGGCATGGCAACCCAGTCCATGGACAGAGGAGCCTGTCAGGCTGCAGTCCATGGGGTCACAAGAGTCAGACATGACGAGCGAGTAACACCGTCACATTTCACTGTCCCTGGGCAAGGGGGGACACCAAGGCCGAGCAGATCTTGGGCACTCTCTCTGCAGAGGACGGGGCTTGGGAGGGGCATCCACGCTTCAGAGGAAGGGAGGGCATTTGAAACTGGAGGACAGCTCATCTTTGAATCCTAGACCAGTTCTCTGCCTCTATCATCAAAAAATGTAGGACGTAGGGGCAGGGAAAGGAGAGGATTACCCACGCTGGACCATCTGCAGGGAGGCGCTTGTAATTAGCACAGCCTTTAATAGCTGGGATTCCTTCTCCAGCTCGCTGGAGGCAGCCTACAAATACCAGCGGCCTGAGTCATACTCGGGTGCCATCGGTGGAGGATGGGCGGGAAAGCCAGAGCGGTCACTGTCCCCTCAGGGGGCCGCCCCAGGCTGGTCCTCCCTCCCAGAGATCCTCCCAACCACCCCGGGCAGGCTTCCCCTTCAAGCAACAAGCTAACTTTCTTTTCTTCTAAAGAAAGGCCTCAATGGGGTTACACAGCAAAGGAAACTGGAGTGTCCCCAGCCACACAGATGGATCTTACTTAAGGAGGCCTTAGAGGCTCTGGGGTCGGGTGAGGGGACATAGGTAGGAGGGGCTCCGAGCTTCTAGTGAGAAAGTTGGCTCCATAGCGGCCACCACCTGGGTGTCACACCTGGCACCACCCCGTGATCATTCATTAAGCCACACTTTGGCAATTTCTGCATTTTTCCGTCATGCTCATCCCATTAAAAAGAAAGTTCCAGAGAAGTTCCAGGGGGCATTTTACTAAAATCCGTTGTTCTGAGCAGTGAAGTCTAAACTGGGGAACATCTGGGTTTCCAGGTTGCAGGAAATTACAGGCCACGTTTGGAATACCAAGGACACGGCAGCCACGTCCAGCAGAGACGGGGCGGAGAGCGGAGGCTTCTCCCCCTCGGAGGCCCAAGAGCGGGCTGATTCGTTTCCTCGAAAAGTCCCTAAGGATTTTTTTTCTTAGCGTCTGAAACTCATCTTTCCCTCCTCAATTTGAACTTCGTGTGGTGAGGAAGCGAGCGTGTGTGCCTCCCAGAGCGTGAGGGCTTGCTGAAGACATGGAGCCGCATCTGTGGCCTCAGCCAGCGGGAAGCCAGACCCTCGTGCTTCAGTGGGTTGAAATTTCATTCTGACGAACCAGTGCCTTGGTGGTTTGGCCCAATTACAGGCTCCAGACCCTCGGCTGGCACAGTCCACAGCCCCTTGTGGCTCCGGGAGCTTTTCAGGTGGGGAGCCCCCGTGCTTTGACCTGTGGGGACCCTCCTCCAGGTGGTGGATCTGAAGCCGGGGAGTCTGCACCTTCTCGGGTTGCAGGCCGAATGGTGGAACCCCATCCGTCATATTCCCCAAGGCCCGGGAAGAGGTTTGGTTGACTGGGGAAAGTGCAACGTGAGCTCCTTCTGGTGGGTTCTGCATTCTTTCCTAGTGAAGTATTGTGCATGGAAAACCAGAATATATGGTCAGCATTCTTCCTATAAACAGAGCGATTGTACATTGTGGAGGAATTACTTAGTGATGACTGGGGGGAGGTTGCCATGGTTACCCTTCCCCCACCCACGGGGTCCTGGCGGCTGCCTACGTGGAAGCCGGCACTGCGGTACCCAGCTGGCACTTGGCCACCGAGGCTGTCTTGCTTCTCCGTTTCTGCCAGGACCTTGCGAGAGCGGGCAGTTGTTCTGGGCCAGCACGTTTCTGAGTTTCCTTGGCGTCTGTCACAGGAAGTCCCGAGGAAGCCCAGAAGGTGAAACGGACTAAAGTGGGATGCTCTCGTCGACGCCCAGCGGGAGCAGCCCCCCTCGCCCCTCTGGGGCAGCCTCTTCCACCCCAGTGGACCCCCTGGGGCTCCTGAAGACACCATTTGAAAACTACTGGTTTCTCCAGTGTCTGCCCAGAGGTCCTGCTTCTCAGCCCCGTCTACACTGCACTTGAGAAAGTCTGTGGTCCGTCTGTGTAGACGCAGGTGGGCCTGAGGTCTTTCCAGCTTGAGGCTGGTGTGGACAGAGAATGCTTTCCTCGCTGTTTTTCAGTAGAATCTCGGATGTTTTCCTAGAGGAATCTAAGCCTGGCTCCCGCCCGTGTGCTGCAAATCCCGGTCAAGCCTTGCACGTGCGCTCACAACAGAAGCAGGGCTCTCTTCCACGCCTACGTGCAGCGCTTCTTCCAGCAGCCCCTAGAAGCGCAGCCAGTGGACACTCAGTCCCACGGCTTTCTTGTACAGCTAATCAAAAGCACACTTGCCCCGGGACGAGCTCCTGGTACAGTCCTGCCCCCTGTCCGCTGGAGGGAGCCTCTGGGGACTGTCAGGGACGTTGCCTCTCAAGCCCCCAGCCCCCTTCCCCTCCTCCCCCGCCCTCCCCTCACCCCATGCAGGGTGCA
>SJXO01005521.1:42952-58425 GCA_006408615.1 Connochaetes taurinus
GCCCTCTCTGGGCCACAGCTTCCCTGTCGGATCTGCCATGTCCCTTGGTCATTGCGTCGCGGGCGCTGCTGTCTAGGCCGACAGCTGCTGAGACTGCACAGATGGAGGGACGGTGGGGGAGTGTGGGACCCCAATGTGGCAACGCCTTGGAATGCATTGAAGAGGATGGCTGAAGGTCACAGAATTTTCTCTCTGGACTACAGAGCTGGTCAGGGTGGGAGGACATTTTGAAACCTTTGATACATTGCTAACCACGTTCTGGCAGGGAGGCACTGGGGCCAGCTGGGAAGGCAGATGAAACCAACCCCTTGGTTTTCAGATGGCCAAGTGAGGCCCAGAGCAGGCGGGGCCTTCCCTGGGACCCCCAGCTGCTCCCGGTGCGGCAGCTCCGACTGCAGAGAAATAGGGGGTCAGAGGTCTCTCCAGCCGGGCTGCCGTCTTGTTGGGCGTTTCTGGAAGAGGCTCCTTCCTCGGAGAGCTTCGGGTATCACAAGGCAAAACCCGACGTCTGGGTGAGCAGCATGGGTGGGCTGGGGGGTGTTTTGGGGGCAAATGCTGAGAGTGGGTCCTGAGGACATCACAGCGCCAGGTGCCAGGGGCAGGGGCCGGGGCGCGGGCAGGGTGCGGGCTGGGGCGTCGGCAGGGAACCGGGCGGCATCACCAGCGGCAGGGTCACTGCATCCTCCGGGCAGGCTGGGCAGTGCTGAGAGCCCCGCTTTACACGTGGAAACACAGGGCCAGTGCCCTTGGCCCAGGATTGGATGGCGAGTGAGGGGAGAGCAGGGTAGAGTCCAGGCTCGCCTGAGGCCGCAGCCCCCTCTTCAGCACTGGGCTCCGTGCCCGTGCGGATCCCTGCCAAGCTTTCCGGAATGCCTCGGGGTGGGAGCTGGGAGCGAGAGCTCTCTCCCCGACGATGGGGGCTGGACGGTGCCTCGCGGAGAGCAAGCGCCAGCCTGGCCGGGGGCAGGGCCGCCTGGACCACGTCGGCCCCGCGCCCGCCGAGCCTCTGGCCCAGAGGGCCTGGCTGCTCCTATACGTTGTGTGTCTGCCTGCAATGTGCCGTCTGCAGAGAAACAGATTGACGCCAGAATGCTGCGGGCGCAGGAATCCCCCGGGGGGGAAATGTTCTAATCGGCAGGAAGTGAGCTGGAGCTGGGCTGCGCTCCTCACGCACCGTGATTCAGAGCCCCTGCCTGGCCAATCAGCTTCCTGGAGCAGCCACTTGGCCGGCAGATGTGTGTGTCGGGGACGGGGCCCACATGTGAGAGCGAGGAGTCTGTCAAAGGGCAGCGTCATCTCCCCCTTCGAATCCCCAAAGCCCACCTGCTCCCCGCGGTCACAGGGCTGGTCTCCACCTGCTGTGTACCATCAGGCCCCCACAGGTGTCTATCTGTGCAGCTCTCCTGGGGCAGGGGGATGACTTCAAGGCCTGCGGACGATTAGAGGAACGCGTTGGAAGAGATGAAGGGTTAGAAAGGTTTGCGGTGTCCCCTGGAACGTGGTTCCTCTGTCCTCCTCAACTTGCTTCCCAGCCAAGGTCTTCTTCCCATGCAGAGCTGGCCCCTGGGTGTTGATAAGTAAGAAAGCCACAGAGGGCAGGGTAAGGGCCCAGCGATGGCATCGGGCCCCTTGGATACAAATCCTCGCTCACCGCTAGAGCTGTGCCACGCTGGCGGCCACAGGGCCTTTGAACTTAGACTCCCTGGTCAAGACAACGCAGTAATGCTGCCTGCAGGCGGAGTCCACCTTCACGGGATGTCCCACCTCTGCCCAGATCCCAGCATGGCCTCAGAAGGATCCAGGCGCTGGGTTGCAGCTTTGGGTCAAGTCCTACAGGGGACTCCGGAATGGAGGCAGATCGCTGAGATCCAGGGACAGAGCCCACCCAAAACACGGAAGGGCCCTGGAGACCCTAGGGTAAGCCTCTTGCAGGCAGGGGGGGGCTGTGGGGGCAGGAGCCTCGAGGGGAGGTTGGGTTGCTGCAACCTCAACAGTAGCGCAGAAGACAGTCGGCATCAGTAGGCAGCAGACGTTGTTCTAGGGCTCCGTGGCCAGCTCCTGGGCTCCTCGTGACAGCCTACCAGGCAGCGGCATTGTTATGATTTTTTAATATTTATTCATTTAGCCGCTATGGTGCCTGGCCTTGGTTGCTCAGCAGCATGTGGGATCTTGGTTCCCTGACCAGAGATTGAGCCCTCACCCCCTACATGGCAAGGCAGACTCTTCTCCGCTGGAGCCCCGGGATGTCTGGCAGCTGTGTGATAATCCTCACTTTGCAGCTGGGGAACCTGAGACATGGAGGCACGGAAGCCACTCAGCCGTCTCACGTCTAGGAAATGGCAGAGCTTGGATTCAAACGCTAGCCACTGGGTCCTGTGCCAGCTGGTCCCTGGCAGCGGAGGCCAAGGGGAGAGCTGGTTTGTGTACAGTTTTGATCCTCCTCACTTTGTCTTGTTTAGTCAGAGGTGTGTGTGGAAGTTGTTTTTAGTTCTGGTATTGTTGGCCAATGGCTACAGCAACGATTGTTCAAAAAACTCTATTGCATTGTCTTTTCATTATTGTCAGAGATCAGTTGCACAGCGCCAAAGAACAATGAATTCCATAGGCATAGGCTTAATAAAATATGTGTAGGCTCTGCACATGGAAAAGTAAAATTATTGTTGGAAAAAAAACAAGCGCTGACTATCTGGAGAGAAGACAAACCACAGATGGCGATAAATATTTGCAAATCTTATATCAATAAAGGATCTGTGTTTAGAATATGTTAAGAACCCTTCAGGCTCAATGATAAGAAAACAACCCAATGGAAAAATGAGTAAAAACCTGAACAAACACTTTGCCAAAGAAGGAATGTGGCAAACCAGCACACGACGAGGTGCGGAACAGCGGGGGCGCTCCTCTGTGGGGTGGGACATGGTCTGGCCACTTGGGAAGGTGGTTCAGCAGTTTCTACTGGAGTTAAACAAAGACCTGCCACGGGCTTTATAATCACACTCCCATGTGGTTTCCCATGCGAGTTGAAAACTCATGCTCACAGATGCTATGCTTTTGTCAGAAGGCATGCTCACGGAAAAGCCTCATAACATTTAACCAGCGTGATTCAGAATCACCCCGAACTGGAGATAAGCATGATATCCTTCAACAGGTGAATAAGCAAACGGCGGTGCTTCTGGAGGATGGCACGCCATCGACAAAGAAAAAAGAAAGCACTGCTAATTCCTGCAGCATCTCCGTGAAGCTTAAATGCATTCTGCTAAGTGAAAGAAGCCAGACAGAAAGCCTGCATATGGTAGGATTCCATTGATATGACGTTCTGGAAAAGGCAGGACTGTAAAGATAGGAAACAGATCGGTGGAGGCCAGGGGCTGGGTGTGGGGAGAGACACAGAGGAATTTCGGGGTGGAGTCACCCTGCGTGACACTGGCTGGTGAACACAGGATGCTACGCGTTTGTCAGAAAGCATACAGCTGGCCAGCACAAGGCGTGAACTTTAATACATAAAATTTTGCAAAATCAACCAAGAGGTGAAGGGGACGCCAGGTTAGAAGGCAGACTGTCGCACACGTGGGACACAGCATCTCTGAAGGGGACGCGGAGAAGAGGCTGACCTACGTGACTGTGGAAAGCGGCGTTTCGATCAGAAGCTGAGAGATGCAAGGGCTCGTGCCGTAGCGCCGCACGCCTACTTTGGTCATACTCTTCCTTGCAGGGCCCTGGGCTAACAGCTCTGAAGGGGGTGCTGTGCAACCTCACTGGGAGGGAACAGATAAGCGAATGTCAGGGAGCAGTGGAGTCTCGGTCTCTCTCTGCAGGAGGGGGAGGTTGCACCCAGCAAAGGGGCAGAGCTAGCAAGGCCACACAGTGCTGGACTGAAGTGACGTAGACAGAGGTGGACAGGCCGGAAATGACCACAGCTGTGTGTGTGTCTGCAGGTGAGAGCGCACACCCGGGCTTCCCAGCTCTGTCAGCTGAGTGAGTGGAAGCAATGGTGCCCAGAAGCAGTGAGCACACCTGGTGCCCGGATCTTGGTTTCTAACACCGTCCTCCAATGAAAGGAAGGAGGAGCCCTCGGGAGAAGCAGCGGAATCTAAGGCTGGGGCGGGAGAGATACACGATGAGCCCAGAACATCCTGTGGGGACAGNGGGCTTCCCAGCTCTGTCAGCTGAGTGAGTGGAAGCAATGGTGCCCAGAAGCAGTGAGCACACCTGGTGCCCGGATCTTGGTTTCTAACACCGTCCTCCAATGAAAGGAAGGAGGAGCCCTCGGGAGAAGCAGCGGAATCTAAGGCTGGGGCGGGAGAGATACACGATGAGCCCAGAACATCCTGTGGGGACAGAAGGTACCAGTGTGTTCAGAAAACAAAGCAGGCACAGTAGTCAGCCATAAAGAGCTGCTGAAGTTGGACGACTGGAGCAGCAAAACCAGCAGACAGACACACGGGATTGGAGTATTAAAAAATTATAAATACCCACAACTCCACACAGACACAAATAAATGATGGAATAAAGAGCAAGTGGGAGAAGAGACACATTCCCTCCCAGAATTCCAAATAATTCCTGCAGACCCGTCTTTCTTCCTCACCAGCCCTGGGAAGGGGTTGCACTCCGTGAGTTCCTTGCCAAGAGGGCAGCGTGGAAGAGAAAAGAGGAGCCTCATGGGGGAGAAGCCAGGCACACATGACCTCAGCCAGGGCTCAAGGTCAGCTTCAAGAGTGATGAGTCAGGTGGACGACCTTCTCTGAGAGGATGCGGTGAGGAGGGCACCTCACTGTGGGGTCTCCCCTCCCCCAAACCAGCACCATCATGAGAAAAACCCAAAACAAATCTCAACCGAAGAGCATCCCCCCCCAAATTACCTGCCCAGTCCTCCTCAAAACTGCCAAGTTCATCAAAAACAAGGAAAGTCTGAGAAACTGTCACAGCCCAGAGGAAGTTAAGGAGACATGACTAAATGCAATTGATGTCCTGGATGAGATCCTGGAACAAAAAAGGACATTAGGGAAAAACTGGTGGACTCTGAATAAAATGGAGTTTCGCTACAGAGTCCAGACCAGTGTAGTTACAAATGTTCCAGCGTTGCTTGTTGGTTTTGACGGATGTCTTAACAAAGTAACCTAAGATGCTGACAGTGGGGGGCACGGGTGCTGGGGGACAGCTGGGTGGGAACTCTGTACTAGTTCTGCAACTTTTCTGTAAATTCAGAACTATTCTAAAAGTTTTCTTTCTTAGAAAATTCTCATTTAATCAATTTACAGGATCTTTAAAGTAAATGTATCTTGAACAAAGCAAAAGCTCTGGTCTCTGTATTAATCTTTTTTTTTTTGTAAATATATTAGTTTAAACGATAATTTCTAACATTCTGGGTATATTTTTTTTGCATCTTATTTGACATTGCTCCATTTAGTTATTAGCCTTTTTTCTCCTTTTTAAGGCAAAACCCGACGTCTGGGTGAGCAGCATGGGTGGGCTGGGGGGTGTTTTGGGGGCAAATGCTGAGAGTGGGTCCTGAGGACATCACAGCGCCAGGTGCCAGGGGCAGGGGCCGGGGCGCGGGCAGGGTGCGGGCTGGGGCGTCGGCAGGGAACCGGGCGGCATCACCAGCGGCAGGGTCACTGCATCCTCCGGGCAGGCTGGGCAGTGCTGAGAGCCCCGCTTTACACGTGGAAACACAGGGCCAGTGCCCTTGGCCCAGGATTGGATGGCGAGTGAGGGGAGAGCAGGGTAGAGTCCAGGCTCGCCTGAGGCCGCAGCCCCCTCTTCAGCACTGGGCTCCGTGCCCGTGCGGATCCCTGCCAAGCTTTCCGGAATGCCTCGGGGTGGGAGCTGGGAGCGAGAGCTCTCTCCCCGACGATGGGGGCTGGACGGTGCCTCGCGGAGAGCAAGCGCCAGCCTGGCCGGGGGCAGGGCCGCCTGGACCACGTCGGCCCCGCGCCCGCCGAGCCTCTGGCCCAGAGGGCCTGGCTGCTCCTATACGTTGTGTGTCTGCCTGCAATGTGCCGTCTGCAGAGAAACAGATTGACGCCAGAATGCTGCGGGCGCAGGAATCCCCCGGGGGGGAAATGTTCTAATCGGCAGGAAGTGAGCTGGAGCTGGGCTGCGCTCCTCACGCACCGTGATTCAGAGCCCCTGCCCGGCCAATCAGCTTCCTGGAGCAGCCACTTGGCCGGCAGATGTGTGTGTCCGGGACAGGGCCCACATGTGAGAGCGAGGAGTCTGTCAAAGGGCAGCGTCATCTCCCCCTTCGAATCCCCAAAGCCCACCTGCTCCCCGCGGTCACAGGGCTGGTCTCCACCTGCTGTGTACCATCAGGCCCCCACAGGTGTCTATCTGTGCAGCTCTCCTGGGGCAGGGGGATGACTTCAAGGCCTGCGGACGATTAGAGGAACGCGTTGGAAGAGATGAAGGGTTAGAAAGGTTTGCGGTGTCCCCTGGAACGTGGTTCCTCTGTCCTCCTCAACTTGCTTCCCAGCCAAGGTCTTCTTCCCATGCAGAGCTGGCCCCTGGGTGTTGATAAGTAAGAAAGCCACAGAGGGCAGGGTAAGGGCCCAGCGATGGCATCGGGCCCCTTGGATACAAATCCTCGCTCACCGCTAGAGCTGTGCCACGCTGGCGGCCACAGGGCCTTTGAACTTAGACTCCCTGGTCAAGACAACGCAGTAATGCTGCCTGCAGGCGGAGTCCACCTTCACGGGATGTCCCACCTCTGCCCAGATCCCAGCATGGCCTCAGAAGGATCCAGGCGCTGGGTTGCAGCTTTGGGTCAAGTCCTACAGGGGACTCCGGAATGGAGGCAGATCGCTGAGATCCAGGGACAGAGCCCACCCAAAACACGGAAGGGCCCTGGAGACCCTAGGGTAAGCCTCTTGCAGGCAGGGGGGCGCTGTGGGGGCAGGAGCCTCGAGGGGAGGTTGGGTTGCTGCAACCTCAACAGTAGCGCAGAAGACAGTCTGCATCAGTAGGCAGCAGACGTTGTTCTAGGGCACCGTGGCCAGCTCNTGAGATCCAGGGACAGAGCCCACCCAAAACACGGAAGGGCCCTGGAGACCCTAGGGTAAGCCTCTTGCAGGCAGGGGGGGGCTGTGGGGGCAGGAGCCTCGAGGGGAGGTTGGGTTGCTGCAACCTCAACAGTAGCGCAGAAGACAGTCGGCATCAGTAGGCAGCAGACGTTGTTCTAGGGCTCCGTGGCCAGCTCCTGGGCTCCTCGTGACAGCCTACCAGGCAGCGGCATTGTTATGATTTTTTAATATTTATTCATTTAGCCGCTATGGTGCCTGGCCTTGGTTGCTCAGCAGCATGTGGGATCTTGGTTCCCTGACCAGAGATTGAGCCCTCACCCCCTACATGGCAAGGCAGACTCTTCACCGCTGGAGCCCCGGGATGTCTGGCAGCTGTGTGATAATCCTCACTTTGCAGCTGGGGAACCTGAGACATGGAGGCACGGAAGCCACTCAGCCGTCTCACGTCTAGGAAATGGCAGAGCTTGGATTCAAACGCTAGCCACTGGGTCCTGTGCCAGCTGGTCCCTGGCAGCGGAGGCCAAGGGGAGAGCTGGTTTGTGTACAGTTTTGATCCTCCTCACTTTGTCTTGTTTAGTCAGAGGTGTGTGTGGAAGTTGTTTTTAGTTCTGGTATTGTTGGCCAATGGCTACAGCAACGATTGTTCAAAAAACTCTATTGCATTGTCTTTTCATTATTGTCAGAGATCAGTTGCACAGCGCCAAAGAACAATGAATTCCATAGGCATAGGCTTAATAAAATATGTGTAGGCTCTGCACATGGAAAAGTAAAATTATTGTTGGAAAAAAAACAAGCGCTGACTATCTGGAGAGAAGACAAACCACAGATGGCGATAAATATTTGCAAATCTTATATCAATAAAGGATCTGTGTTTAGAATATGTTAAGAACCCTTCAGGCTCAATGATAAGAAAACAACCCAATGGAAAAATGAGTAAAAACCTGAACAAACACTTTGCCAAAGAAGGAATGTGGCAAACCAGCACACGACGAGGTGCAGAACAGCGGGGGCGCTCCTCTGTGGGGTGGGACATGGTCTGACCACTTGGGAAGGTGGTTCAGCAGTTTCTACTGGAGTTAAACAAAGACCTGCCACGGGCTTTATAATCACACTCCCATGTGGTTTCCCATGCGAGTTGAAAACTCATGCTCACAGATGCTACGCCTTTGTCAGAAGGCATGCTCACGGAAAAGCCTCATAACATTTAACCAGCGTGATTCAGAATCACCCCAAACTGGAGATAAGCATGATATCCTTCAACAGGTGAATAAGCAAACGGCGGTGCTTCTGGAGGATGGCACGCCATCGACAAAGAAAAAAGAAAGCACTGCTAATTCCTGCAGCATCTCCGTGAAGCTTAAATGCATTCTGCTAAGTGAAAGAAGCCAGACAGAAAGCCTGCATATGGTAGGATTCCATTGATATGACGTTCTGGAAAAGGCAGGACTGTAAAGATAGGAAACAGATCGGTGGAGGCCAGGGGCTGGGTGTGGGGAGAGACACAGAGGAATTTCGGGGTGGAGTCACCCTGCGTGACACTGGCTGGTGAACACAGGATGCTACGCGTTTGTCAGAAAGCATACAGCTGGCCAGCACAAGGCGTGAACTTTAATACATAAAATTTTGCAAAATCAACCAAGAGGTGAAGGGGACGCCAGGTTAGAAGGCAGACTGTCGCACACGTGGGACACAGCATCTCTGAAGGGGACGCGGAGAAGAAGCTGACCTACGTGACTGTGGAAAGCGGCGTTTCGATCAGAAGCTGAGAGATGCAAGGGCTCGTGCCGTAACGCCGCACGCCTACTTTGGTCATACTCTTCCTTGCAGGGCCCTGGGCTAACAGCTCTGAAGGGGGTGCTGTGCAACCTCACTGGGAGGGAACAGATAAGCGAATGTCAGGGAGCAGTGGAGTCTCGGTCTCTCTCTGCAGGAGGGGGAGGTTGCACCCAGCAAAGGGGCAGAGCTAGCAAGGCCACACAGTGCTGGACTGAAGTGACGTAGACAGAGGTGGACAGGCCGGAAATGACCACAGCTGTGTGTGTGTCTGCAGGTGAGAGCGCACACCCGGGCTTCCCAGCTCTGTCAGCTGAGTGAGTGGAAGCAATGGTGCCCAGAAGCAGTGAGCACACCTGGTGCCCGGATCTTGGTTTCTAACACCGTCCTCCAATGAAAGGAAGGAGGAGCCCTCGGGAGAAGCAGCGGAATCTAAGGCTGGGGCGGGAGAGATACACGATGAGCCCAGAACATCCTGTGGGGACAGAAGGTACCAGTGTGTTCAGAAAACAAAGCAGGCACAGTAGTCAGCCATAAAGAGCTGCTGAAGTTGGACGACTGGAGCAGCAAAACCAGCAGACAGACACACGGGATTGGAGTATTAAAAAATTATAAATACCCACAACTCCACACAGACACAAATAAATGATGGAATAAAGAGCAAGTGGGAGAAGAGACACATTCCCTCCCAGAATTCCAAATAATTCCTGCAGACCCGTCTTTCTTCCTCACCAGCCCTGGGAAGGGGTTGCACTCCGTGAGTTCCTTGCCAAGAGGGCAGCGTGGAAGAGAAAAGAGGAGCCTCATGGGGGAGAAGCCAGGCACACATGACCTCAGCCAGGGCTCAAGGTCAGCTTCAAGAGTGATGAGTCAGGTGGACGACCTTCTCTGAGAGGATGCGGTGAGGAGGGCACCTCACTGTGGGGTCTCCCCTCCCCCAAACCAGCACCATCATGAGAAAAACCCAAAACAAATCTCAACCGAAGAGCATCCCCCCCCAAATTACCTGCCCAGTCCTCCTCAAAACTGCCAAGTTCATCAAAAACAAGGAAAGTCTGAGAAACTGTCACAGCCCAGAGGAAGTTAAGGAGACATGACTAAATGCAATTGATGTCCTGGATGAGATCCTGGAACAAAAAAGGACATTAGGGAAAAACTGGTGGACTCTGAATAAAATGGAGTTTCGCTACAGAGTCCAGACCAGTGTAGTTACAAATGTTCCAGCGTTGCTTGTTGGTTTTGACGGATGTCTTAACAAAGTAACCTAAGATGCTGACAGTGGGGGGCACGGGTGCTGGGGGACAGCTGGGTGGGAACTCTGTACTAGTTCTGCAACTTTTCTGTAAATTCAGAACTATTCTAAAAGTTTTCTTTCTTAGAAAATTCTCATTTAATCAATTTACAGGATCTTTAAAATAAATGTATCTTGAACAAAACAAAAGCTCTGGTCTCTGTATTAATCTTTTTTTTTTTGTAAATATATTAGTTTAAACGATAATTTCTAACATTCTGGGTATATTTTTTTTGCATCTTATTTGACATTGCTCCATTTAGTTATTAGCCTTTTTTCTCCTTTTTTTTTTTTGCACAAAGCAGTCAGGGATATTTGTGCCTCTCTTTCTGGCCTTCTGTCTTACTCCCTGGATCCCTGTGTCTAGCCTTTCTTCTATCACGAGGTTTGTGGCTCTGGAATGTGTCTTAAAATTAGGCAGCATGCATCCTTCCGGGGGGTGGGGACTGGGGTCATTTCCGGGGAACTCTGAGCCGAGGGTGGGTGGAAGGGCACAGGCCAGTGCTTCTATGTGCCTGGGACACACAGAGAACCCGGGTGTGATCCCAGCTCCACTGTGCTTGCTGTGTGACCTTGGGGAACTCACTGGACCTCTGTGCCGATGTTTCCGCCTGTCCAAAGACAAGCGTGCTGTTCCTCGCTCACTGTGCTGCCTAAGGGTGAAGTGCGCTCACAGAGTGGATGCTGAGGACGCATCTTTGTGGGGCAGGTGTCTGGCGGGAAGGTTTTGATTGCCTGGGCATCCACTTCAGAGACATGCAAGCCCAGCAGACACCTTCTTGGCTATGCAATTGGACAACCAGCTGGGCTCATGAAATTCTAGAAAATCCAGGGTGACCTATATATCTGACCTTTGAATGACCCTGCCTATCCCTTCCTGAACCTTAATTCCTGCACTTAGATTTAAAATTCGCCAATAAAAACTCATTGGAAAAGACCCTGATGCTGGGAAAGACTGAAGGCAGGAGGAGAAGGGAACCACAGAGGATGAGATGGTTGGATGGCATCACAGACTCGATGGGCATGAGTCTGAGCAAGCTCTGGGACATGGGGAAGAACAGGGAAGCCTGGTGTGCTGCAGTCCGTGGGGTCGCAAAGAGTCAGACACGACCAGGTACCTGAACAACAAATAAAGGGTGACCGTGAAGCCCCAGGCACTCCACCCTGAACTCCCCAAAAGGCAGAGCCCCATTCTGTGCGCTCTCTATTTGGGCCTTTGCTGCGGCCCTGGCCTGCTGCAGACCCTCCAGGACTGGCGAGTCACACCCTGTCTCCCGGGCTCCCTGAAGCTGAGATGCCTGCTACCATCAGGAGAAGCCTGAGGGCAGCCCCATGTTGGCTCCGGTGGGGGAAGCGCGTGGGGAGCTGGCGCAGGTGGGAGGGCCCTCACGAGTGTCTGCAGGCTGGCCAGTCTCCCCTCCCCAGCATCGCTGCGGAGAGGCGGAGACACACACAGAACAGCCAGCGGGCAATGCGGCCAGTCACCCTTGTCTGGTGGATGGCTCGGGATAAAGGAGGATTGAAGGGGTGTGCGAACGTAGGGCCGCATCTGACTTCTGCTTCATCAGAGCCACTCGCCAAAGCCTCGGCTGTCGAGCGGAGACCTGGGCGAAGGGTCAGGTTGCCAGCCTGGCACACGGGACCCCGGACGCAGCTCCCGTCCCTGCCTGCATCGTGGGCAGTGTGGCCCGCCCACCCTGCTCAGCCCGCGGGACTCTGGGAGGCAGCGGGCAGGGGAGCAAACCTTGGGGCTGCGACTGGCTGGCCCTGGGGATACCTGTGGCCTCCCCGGGCTCTGCAACCTCATCACCCAAGATACCAGTTGCTGCTGTGCTCCAGCTTTGCTGCGACTGTTGTGGCAAAAATAAGAATGAAAACAGAGCACGGTGGAGCAGGAGCCCTGGGCGCCCTGTGCTTCTAGATGTGAGGGGTGGGCGGTGCCATTCTTTAGTCCTGTCACTCAACCACCATGCCCGTGGGCTTTACAAAGCTGCGGAGTATGAACCACAGCGAGGTGTCTCAAGATCCCGCCAGGCAGAGGGAAATGAAAGTACCAACTCTGTCAATTCAGGCGTTGGCAAGAGTGCGAAGCTCCAGGAAGCGTAACATGTGCCCGTGGGAGCGGAATGGGAGAACAGGTGGGTGTGGCCTGGTAGACCTGGAGGGGTGCCCGCCCTTGAGCCAGGGGTCCCGTCCCTGGAAAAGCATCTCAACGGAGCCCGGGCTCGTTGTGCGCAAACACTCGTCGAGAGAAACGGTAACATGTGGCGTCTTCATGCAGGGAGATCACGTGCAGCGCAGGAAGCCAGGGACAACAAAACCCGGGACCCACAAAACCCCCACACATCCACACACGCGCAAGCTGAGCTCCATGAAACAACACGGGCCAACTGGAAAACATAATTTTGAGGGAGGAAAAACCCAGACATGATAGAATACTCACTGTATGCTTCCATTTATATACCGTTAAAACACAGACAAAACCCAACTGTGTTGTTAGGGCGGCGTAATTAGATAGTAGAAGGAAAAAGAAAAAGAAGGGAGCCGCTGCCGTGAAAGTCAGGCTGGCGGTTGTCTCCGAAGAGCCCGCGGGGCAGGCCGCTCAGGAAGGCCACGGGGGAGGCAGCTGGCTGGCGGCAGCGCCTGTGTCTTGACCTGGGTGCTGGATACATCGCTGTTTGCTTTACAATAATGTCTATCCTCGTTTATATCTTTCAAAATTAGAATAATTTAAGATATTAAAGTCTATGGGAAAGCAGACAAAATTTGAATGACCTTAGAAAATTATCCTAGAAAACAATTAAAGGAAGCCCTGGTGGCTTACCCCGCAGAGCTTCCTGGTTTTGTAGAAAGAGTAAGATCTTGAGAACAAGAAGGAAGAAGGTTCAAACCTGGTGCTGCTACTCATTAGATATAAGGAACCTCGGTTTACCATTCCATGAAATGGGAACAAAATATGTACCTGGAAGAGTAGGTGCCCAACGCCAGGTGCAGTCAACCCTGGCAACGCCCTCCGTTACGGGTGACACTGACATTGCAACCAGGGTCGGGGGGGCCACCGTCCCTTTCTTTGCACCTTGATGCCAGTCCTCTATCAAGAGATGGAGCTCCTTTCCCCTCCCCTGAGTCCAGGCTGGCCCCGTGAGCATGCTGACTGGTGGAACATGGCAGAGATGGTACCCGAGAACTTCCGTGTTCTGGCTGAAGATCACGCTGGTGGGAGAAGCTTCTTGGGGGGTAGGTTATCCCTGGGGCACGAAGCCAGCTCCCAGGTGAGAGTTATCCCTGGTTAATGGGTTTTGGGTATCCTCAGGTGCCTCTGGGAGGTGGGAGAAGGCACACACAGGATGTGGTCAGGGTGCAGCCTGCTAACAGGAGCAGGGACGTTTCTGCCAAGTGGCACAGAGATGGAGCGCTGGTCACAGCAGGAGCCGCCCGTGACCTAACCAGTTTCCACGTGTTTCCTGGTCCCGGGCACTGCCGTAGCCCTGAAGACGCAGTGTGAACTGTCGGCCTCCGCGCTCTCCCTTGCAGAGTTCACACCCATGGACCCGCTCGGATGAGCTCCGCAGACTCTGGCTCTGGGGAGAGGCTGAAGGAGGAGAACCCCAGCAGCCGCTGGCCTCTGAGCCCCGGTTAGTGAGACGAGCAGAGGGACCAGAGAGCGTGGGGCCTTGCTGCTGCCACGGACGCTTGGCAGGGCACCGCCACCTTTACCAGCCTATGAACGGGGTCAGGACGAACCTAATCCCACGGCCCTCAACCCGCCACACACCCGTGAGGACTGATCCCTCCCCATGGAAACTGGTGCAACCTTTCCAGAGGGAGACCTGGAGCCCACCCCCATGCTGGGAGCCCCTGCATGGCCTGGCCAGCCCACCTCCAGGATGCCCCAGCCCTGCCCTCTCACGCCGATTCCGAGAGGCACGCCTGGAACCTCTCAGTGTGGCATTGTTTACAGTGGAAAACCCTGAACCCCAGCTGAGCGCTCATCAGGGAAGGATTGCTTAAATAACTTTTGGTGCAGCCCCAGATGAAGTTCTGGGAAAACAGCTGGGAAAAGGGACCGAGGCAGTGACCCGGGCTCCCGGGCGGGGTCCGCAGTGTCCTCCAGATGTCATTCGTCCTCGCTTCGTGTTGTGATTCCTCGGAATGCTAGTGCAATCTCAACAAGGCCTGTGTGCATTTGTTTTAATGACGTTTGATAAGCTGGCTCTACAATGGGCATTGATGAGTAAGGACCAGAGTTGAAATATAACCAAACAAGTCTGAAGAAGGAGGTGAGGTTACTTGCATTTTCAACTGGTGAGTCTTATAAAGTGACAGCTAGATAAGGGAGATTGGGGCCGGTGGGACGGAGCCGGAAAGCCCAAGCCAGGTCCACTCCCCCAGGGAGGCTCACCCAGCGGCAGAGGGGTGGGTGGTCTTCAAGAAAACCCAGATAACAAGTGAGGCTGAGAGAGAGCCGGATTGTGACATCACATTGCTCACAAACGATGTACTCCAGCGTGGAATCTCGATAGAACGGTAGAGAGGAACTCGTTTACAAGCAGAGTGAAAAGGCAAGCCTCAGAACAGCTGAAGGTGTTTCCATCAGACATGCAATAATGAATACATATCCAGAATGCACAAATGATATCCACACATCCACAGATCAGTAGGGTTGAGACCCCCTTCCTAATAAAAGCAGGGAAATTGGCAAACTATGTGAACAAGAGATTCACAGCAGAGGAAATCACGGTGGCCGAAACAGGGAAATGAGTGAACTCACTCTGAGAAAGGAAGCTGCATCTCCCTGTGAGGTCGAACCCTTTGAAATGACGAGTTCAATAGGTCAGCACAGCTGCATGCTGGGGCTTTCCCATGGCTCTGTCCTGGGAACCAGGGAATCTGGGAAGTCAGCTCAGCTGGTCAAGAATCCGCCTGCAATGCAGGAGACTCTGGTTCGATTCCTGGGTCGGGAAGACCCGCTGGAGAAGGGAAAGAGCACCCACTCCAGTATTCTGGCCTGGAGAACTCCATGGATTCTATAGTCCATGGAGTCGCAAAGAGTCAGATACGGCTGAATGACTTTCACTTTCAAGTCCAGTAACTGCCTTAGTAAGTGCCCGCTGCCCCCACCCCACCGCATGTAGAGGTCAGAGTTCACCCCCAGTGACGCCCCTTCGTGGTGAGGCTGATCCTTTCTCCCTCTGCCCTGTCAGCCAGGCTGACCTTGGGGGTGCTGCTGCAACCTTGCGAACAGTTTGGGGTCTCTAGCGGACAAAGCTAGTGGAGGTGATGGAATTCCAGTGGAGGTGTTTCAGATCCTGAAAGATGATGCTGTCAAAGTGCTGCACTCAATATGCCAGCAAATTTGGAAAACTCAGCAGTGGCCACAGGACTGGAAAAGG
>SJXO01005521.1:59189-69917 GCA_006408615.1 Connochaetes taurinus
TGAAGAAAGCTGAGCACCGAAGAATTGATGCTTTTGAACTGTGGTGTTGGAGAAGACTCTTGAGAGTCCCTTGGACTGCAAGGAGATCCAACCAGTCCATTCTGAAGGAGATCAGCCCTGGGATTTCTTTGGAAGGAATGATGCTAAAGCTGAAGCTCCAGTACTTTGGCCACCTCATGCGAAGAGTTGACTCATTGGAAAAGACTCTGATGCTGGGAGGGATTGGGGGCAGGAAGAGAAGGGGATGACAGAGGATGAGATGGCTGGATGGCATCACTGACTCGATGAACGTGAGTCTGAGTGAACTCCGGGAGTTGGTGATGGACAGGGAGGCCTGGCGTGCTGCGATTCATGGGGTCGCAAAGAGTCGGACATGACTGAGCGACTGAACTGAACTGAAGTGGACTTAAAGGAGCAGATATCCAGTTCTCCTTTACCTCTGAGAGGAGGTGAAATGGGGCAGCTGCTCTGGGAAATGGTCTGGTTGCCTCTCAGTTAAACCCAGAGCTCATGAGACCCAGCAGCTCCACTCCTGACATGAAGCCTCGGCTCCACGCAAACGCTGGCTGAGCGTTCTGAATTACCCGTAACGCCAGACTGCCGGACCAGCCCCAGCATCCATCATCTGATGAATGCCTGATTCAAATGTGCTGTTTCCCTACGATGGAATATTATGAGGCCGGATAAAGGAATGAAGAAATGGCCACGGCCTGCAGCCTGGGTGAGCTCGGAAAACAAACTGCTGAAAGCAGCCGGTCGTAGATGACACGATTCCGTTTTTAAGGACGTCCAGAGTGGGGAAAGCCACAGGGACAGAAAGCAGGTTAGCAGCTGCTCGGGGCAGGGCCTGGGCGGAATTCCTGAGGCCTCTTTCTGGGGTGATGAGACAGCATAAGACTGTCTGTGGTGATGGGTGCGCACATCTGCAACTGCACCAAAAACCACCGAGCCGAACATTTTAGATGAGTGATTCATACGGTATGTGAATGATACCTCAATGAAGATTTAAGAAAAAGAAAAAAACCAGGCTGCAGGCACATCACCAGGAAAATGGGCAAATAAATGAATGTGGACTCCACTCAGTTGGGGAAGTCCTGGGTGGTGACATTCAGTGAGTAAAAAGTCCCAGGCATTGAAAAAAATACAACATATTAATGCACTCATGGAAAAGACTTCCAACAAAGTAGGTATTGAGGGAATGCGCTGTTGCTGAGTCATTGAGGAGCATTAGACTCTGTGACTCCCTCCAGGCTCCTCTGTGCGTAGACCTTCCCAGGCAAGAATACTGGATGGGGCTCCCATGCCCTCCTCCAGGGGATCTTCCCGACCCGGGGAACAAAGCCGCATCTCTTATGCCTCCTGCACTGCAAGCAGGTTCTTTACCACTGAGCCACCTGGGAAGCCCGGAGGCAATATACCTAACCGTAATAAAAGGCAGGCACACAAGCCCTTCTGCCCTTCCTCTCTCCCTCCCTTCCGTTTATCTTTCTATAAGTGAAAGTGAAAGTGAAATTCGCTCAGTTGTGTCTGACTCTTTGCGACCCATGAACTATATGGTCCATAGAATTCTCCAGGCCAGAATACTGGAGTGAGTAGCCTTTCCCTTCTCCGGGGGATCTTCCCAACCCAGGGATAGAACCCAGGTCTCCCACACTGCAGGCGGATTCTTTAGCAGCTGAGTCACCAGGAAAGCTGCATCTTTCTATAGTGATATGTCATTTTCATTTCACCTCCCCCCATCTCCTCCATCAAAAGATTAAAAAGAATAGATTTTCAGGAGCCTTCTGTCGGATTCTGTGAAGAAGCATCAAAGGACACACTAGCTCGACTTTTAAAATCAAGGCTCTGCAGTCGTGATGCCGCTGGTGGTTCTGGCTGAAGATGCCTGAACTGCAGCCTCCCTCCGGGTCCCAATCCTCGTAGCTCTGGACTGACCTGATGGGGCCCTGGATGACGGGGGAGTCGGGAGCTTCAGGAGCCCTCATCTTCCCCCTTTCTCTCTATGGGCAGGTTTCGTCCTGGTTTCCCTCCCTCCACACCTGTCTTCCCACCACCCTCTTGTCCCTGTGGGGGTTTCTAGCCTGGAATGGGGCTTCAGACGCTGTTCCAGCAATTGTCTACCTCCGCTGGGCAGGGCAGCTCTGAGCAGCCCCTTAAGTCAAAAGCCCATTGTGCAGAGGAGAGAGCTCTGGGTGGGGAAGGCAGGGTGCCAGGCCCCATGTCCTGAAGCTCAGGGAGAATCTGGCCAGAGGATCTCAGGTCTGCACTGACAGCTCCCATAGGCCACGGCTGAGCTCTTTGGAGCCACGTGGTGCCCCAGCTAGCTTTCTTGGCCCCCAGAGACAACCCCTCCTCTGTCTACCCCCAAGTATCTGAGGGTTGGGGTGCAGGACCCTTGTCCTGGATTTGATGTAAGGTGGGCGCCAACCCACCTCCACATCACCCCAAGGAACAGAGTGAGGATGGGACAAATGCCAGGGTCCTGGCGTCCCTGGACAGCCTGTCTCCGAAACCCGGTGCTTTCTTGCACCTGGTGACATTATTGATGCCTGAGAGCAGCTGGGGGCCCAAGGGGATCACCCGGCCAACCCTAAGCCCAAGGAGTGTGTTTAGTCTGTTTGATTGAACTTTAAATAAAAATTCCCTCTCTCTCCAAAAGTCTTATTTGCGACTGCTGAGTCCAGATGTTTACTCTATGGGTACGTTTCCTCTGTGGCCCTGTTGTTCAGTTGCTAAGTCCTTGTGCCTGTCCATCGAGTCAGTGATGCTATCTGACCATCTCATTCTCTGCCACCCTCTTCTCTTTTTGCCTTCAAGCTTTCTCAGCATCAGGGAAAGATATTTCTTCTGTAGAACCCTAAATAAAGATCAACTTTAGAACCAAAGGTGATCGGTTGAGGTGGATATTTTAAACGTCTGCTCTAAGACACAGAGTCGATGGTCCCCAGGTTAATTTGCTCTAATGCATTCATTCATTCCAAGCCTGATTTTGACACAGATGCGCGGGTCATGGACTATTTGAAGGCTTCATAAAGAACCGCATGCTTTTTAAGAAAAAGGGTTTGAAATGTTAGGATGTAGGAAACTCATAGAGCATTTTGGCAAAAGACAAACCAAAATGAACAAACAGACATCTGGAGGCTTTACTCACACAAAGGAAGCTGGGAGGAGAGGCGAAGAGCACGGAGAGACAGAGGCAGCCCTGGGATGGCTGTAGGCGAAGAGGATGGAGAGACAGAAGCGGGCCCGGGATGGCTGTAGGCGAAGAGGATGGAGAGACAGAAGTGGGCCCAGGATGACTGTAGGCGAAGAGGACGGAGAGACAGAAGCGGGCCCGGGATGGCTGTCACGGTGTCATCGTCTAGGTGCAACATCAAGGTCACCGAGACGACCGTGTTTTTAGGTTAAAAGGTAAGTCTGGAAGGTGGTGACGGTGACGCTCCAATACTTTGGCCATCTGGTACCAAGAGCTGACTCGTGACAAAAGGCCTTGGTGCTGGGAAAGACTGAGGGAAAAAGGAGAGAGGGGGTGCGACAGAGGATGAGATGGCTGGATGGCATCACTGAGACAATGGACATGAATCTGAGCAAACTCCGGGGGACGGTGGAGGACGGGGAGCCTGCGGTGTGCAGTGCGTGGGGTCGCAGAGAGTCGGGCACGATCTAGCACCTGAACACCGACAGCAACGAGAGAGGTAAAAGGTCGCCAAAGCCGAAACAGGAGAGAGAGCCCGCAAAAACGGCCTCACTGAAAGCGACAGCCCGCAGTTTACGAAAGACAAACAGGAAGAACTAGGCTGTCCCTAAAAGAGGAGGCAGGACGAGGGCCCCTTCAGCCAGGCGGGTCTGGGGGGCACTCTGCACCCCGCCCGGCATGCGGGCGTTCATTCAACAAGCCGCCACCATCAAGGAGGAGGGATGCTTGGGGGGGGGGTCCACATGGGGTCCTCCGAGCTTCTGTGAGGCGAGGAGACGCCGAGGACACCTGTTGGGGCCTCCACCTGGCCTGGGTTTCCTCCGACTTAGAGCCTCGGAGCTGGCAGGCGTCTGCAGCCACCTAGTCGGTGTGTCCCAAATGCAGGCGACGTTTCCCAGGTCACAGGCAGCAGGCTGAGCGAGGTCAGCACGCCCAGGTTCTCACGAAGCTCACTCACCCTGGGCCCAGCAGTGTCCTTTACTCTGTGGGCGTGAGACAGAGGTGACGGTAACTTGTGTTTAAAAATGGGCAATGCCTGGGTTCTGAATGTGTTAAGATGTTACTGATTGATAACATTCCCACACCTGGCAGCCCTAGGCTGAGCGTGAGCACCACGAGGCTGGAGAAGGGAGGGGGTGCTCTGGGCACAGGAGGGTGCTGAGGGCAGGGCCGGGACGCTGGGCATCTCTGGGCAGAGCTGGGACGCTGGCATCTCTGGGCAGAGCTGGGATGCTGGCATCTCTGGGCACAGCCCTGGCTCCTCCTTGGCTCCTCATTCTCCCCCGAGGAGTGGGGCCCAGGAGCCCCAGAAGGAGTTAGGGCTCCAGCTGTGCCGCATACCCCTTGGAGGCAGTCAGCACAGCTAACAGGCAGGGGCCCCCTGAGAGGAGCCCCAGGCTGGACCCTCCTCATGCTCTGGCTTCTCCCTTGCAGCTTCTACTGCTGAGGACAAGCTCTGCGGCCTCAGGCTCCGCACCACTTAGGATGGAGGCCAGTAGTTTAAGAGGCTGGCCGGAGAGGTGGCTGGCGGTAGACAGATGGGTGCCTCTCCCTTGAATTAATGAGATGGGCCGGTCTGGCTGTGGGAGATGTCTGAATAAACGGGCCGGTGTCAGAGCGGCTTTCTGGCCTGGGATGCAGGCTGGGGGTTTTGGAAAGGTGTGTGTTGGTTATTGCAAGTCGTCTCCTGGAGATCCTTAAAGGACCAGGCAAACCAAACAGGGTGGACTCACTTCCTGCTTCTGTGCAAACAGTCAAGAGAGGTTTTGAGAGAGTGTCAATGTTTTCTTAGACGCGCCAAGGGCTGCTTGGCAGCGGTGCTGCTGACATGAGTTGCCCGTGAGGAAGTGGTTTGTTCAGAAAAGGCCCCAGGTTTGCAAGGCAGAATCAGCGCCGCCCAAATGAGGGAGCCGTTGTGATTTGGTTTTACTTGAAAGATATGGGCTCTAGGTTAATCAGGCTTCAAATTTATCTTCCTTCTGAGTATAAGAATTTAAGTCATACCTTTCTCTCAGAGCTTCACTGCATTACAAAGATTTTCATTCAAAAATTTTCATTGTTGTTGGTCATACTCAGAACTCGGTCATGTCTGACTCCTGTGACCCTGTGGACCGTGGCCGGCCAAGCTCCTTGGACCATGGGGTTTCCCAGGCAAGAATCCCAGGGTGGGTGCCGTTTTCTACTCCAGGGGATCTTCTGGACCCAGGGTTGGAGCCAGCATCTCCTGCGTCTCCTGCAACGGCAGGCGGGTTCTTTACCACCGCACCACCACTGTGTAGTATCTATTTAGCATTTTAAAAAATTTTTATTGTAGTACAGTTGCTTTAGAATGCTGTCTTATTTTCTTAATATATGCACTATAATATTTTATTTGACTCAAGATGTTTGCATGTTTATAATTTTTCAGCTGTAGAGATATTTTATTTATCTTCTCATTTTGATTAAAAATTAAATTGCTGTCTTGTAGCTCTCTTTGCAAGTCTCTGTGTGAATTCAATGGTGATATCTTTTGTTATATCCTCCAACTCATTTATTTTTCTTCCGGCATGATTTAGTTATCAATCAATCCTTCAGCAAAAAAAATGGTAAAGGCTGTAGGCAATTAGAATCACAGTAAAGCATCAGGGTTAAAGGCAACGGCTTTGGAACCAGAACCAGGTCCTTGGGAGGGAAGGTTGGGGAGTTTGGGGTTAAGAGATGAAACTAGGGTATACAGGATGGATACACAACAGGGTTCTACTGAGTAGCACCGGGAGGCCTGTTCGATGCCCTGTGACAAACCGCAGTGGAATGTGAAAAGGAAAACACAGGCATAACAGTCACTTTGCGGCGCAGCAGAAATGAACGCAGCGCTGTAAATCAGCGATGCTCCGATGAAATGGTAATAAAGAAACACGTCCCTTAGGGGTGGGGGCTCGCCTGGGAGACAGAGCTGCAGGCCGTCGAGAGGGGGTTGCTAGGAGCCCCCAGGAGGCTCATGACGGACCTGGGGCCCATGAGTGGGAGCTGTGGGCTGACTCTTTCCTTCTGCATGAGCGGGTGGCAGTTCATTAAATACCGCAGTTCTTGGGCCTCTGTTCACTTTGATTCCAAAGCCCGAGATTCCAAAGCGGGCGAGGGAATGAATTTAGACATCTGGCTACTTGGAATCATGGTCAAAGAATCCCCAAGAGTCCAGGTGAAATCGTCTCTTCGGCTGCTTGCCCCAGCGGGGAGCACTCGCCTGTGTCTGGGGAAGGGGGAGCCCGTTAAGAGGCGCCTCCTGCATCTGGTGCTGAAATCCACACCCGCCCTCCTGAGCATCTTCCCTGCCGCCCCTCAGCTGCCGTCCGTTCCCCTCTCTGCCTCCCCGCTGAGGCTGCTGTAACAGTGGACAAGTGGAGGGGCTCTAAATAACACACATTTACCCTTTCATGGTCCTGGAGGCCCAAAGTCGAAAATCGTCTCACTGAGCTAAGATCCAGATGGGACTGGCTCCTCCTGGAAGCTCTGGGGGTGGCTGCTCCCTTGCTTTTCCACCTTCCCTGGCTCATGGCCCCTCCTCCATCTTTAAACCCCTCCCTCCACCCTCTGCTCCTGGACTCAGTCTCCCTCTCTGATCTCCTGTCTCCTTCCTATAAGGAATTCTGTGATGACACTGGGCCCACCTGGATCACCCAGGCGACCCCACAGTCCTGCTCAGATCTGCACCATCAGGCGACCTTCACAGGCTCTAGGCACATGCGGACATGAGTGCTGCACCATGAAGAAGGCTGAGCACCGAAGAATTGATGCTTTTGAACTGTGGTGCTGGAGAAGACTCTTGAGACTCCCTTGGACTGCAAGGAGATCAAATCAATCAATCCTAAAGGAAATCAACCCTGAGTATTCATTGGAAGGACTGATGCTGAAGCTGAAACTACAATACTTTGGCCACCTCATGTGAAGAGTTGACTCATTGGAAAAGACCCTGGTGCTGGGGAAGATTGAAGGTGGAAGGAGAAGGGGACGACAGAGGATTAGATGGTTGGATGGCATCACCGACTCAGTGGACATGAGTTTGAGCAACTCCAGGCGGTAATGAAGGACAGGGGGCCAGGTGTGCTACAGTCCGCGGGGTGGCAAACAGTCGGACACAGCTGAGCAGCTGAACAACAATGACTGATACACGGGACCACGTGGGTAAATCTGAAAAACATTACATTAAGTGAAAGAAGCCAGGAGCCAGAAGTCACCCACTGTGTGACGCTGCTTCTACGAACTCTCAAGAATAGATAAACTACAGGGACAGGATGCAGATTGGTGGGTGCTGGGGTGAAGAGGGTGGGCTTACTAGATGAGAGTTTACTTGGGAGCAGTGGAGATGTCTGGGAACCAGAGGTGGTATTTGCACAGCTTTGTGGACGGACTAGCTGCCCTGGAGTTGTTCACTGTGAAATGCCTAATTTTATGATGTGTGCAATTCACGCCAAAATGGCTCAAAACCGGCAAACCATGTGTTGATGAAAACACGGAGCGACTGGAATGCTCACACATGAAACACACAGACTAGTGATTCAGCGATTCTGCTCCTTGGTCCCTGCCCCGTGGAAATGTGCACACAGGCGTGACCAAATGCCTGTGTAAGGGTGTCCACCCTAGCTGCTTTGCGGTAGCTCCAGGCTGGACAACCCACATCCGTCAGGAGTAGGACAGGTCCATGCGCGGCCGTACTCCACCGGAGAATACTGTGCAGCCACGTGGGCCCGTTTAGCTGAAACTCTGGAGTAGAATGCAGAGGGAAAGAACTTTAGGCAGAGATGAAAACAAATATGGACTTCCCTGGTGGCTGAGTGGTGAAGATTCTGCCTGCCAAGCAGGAGATCCGGGTTTGATCTGTGGGTCAGGAAGTTCCCCTGGAGAAGGGAATGGCAACTCACTCCAGTGTTCTTGCCTGGAGAATCCCATGGACAGAGGAGCCTGGCGGGCTACAGCCCATGGGATTGCAAAGAGTCAAACACGATTTAGTGACTAAACAATAACAACGGTAAACACGCACACGTGTATCAGGTGATTCCACTCGTCTGTAGCTTGACGCAGGCACATTTTATCCCACTGCATTTTAAGTTGGAACAGTGGGGCCCCACGGGTGGGGGTGAGGGACGATTTTGGGGGGTTGGAGGAGGGTGCTGAGACCCTTGTGATGCCTTTTGTGGTAGGACCAGTAGAAGCAAGAAGACAGTTACAGAGCAACCTTCAGTGAGAGCAGAAGCGAGGCGAGGATTGAGAGCTCGGAGCAGAACCAGCTCCTGTCCATTTGGCTCATTCACTGGCTCAGCAAACACCCTCAGAGTGACCAGGACCCATCAGGTCTTGTCAGGTACCCGGGAAAGACACAGGAAACCGTGCGACCCTGTGCTCCTGAAGCTGCTTGTCTGGAGGGCAGGTATCCGGGCGAGCGATGGCCACACGTGTGATGACCATCTTGAAGCAAACGGTGCGAGAACGCAGCCAGCGCAGGAAGCACCAGGTCTTTCCTAAGTTCCCACTGGCTGGGTGTTTCACAGGACCTTTCAGCCCCACGATTGCCCTCTGAGGTGGTGTCCTGGCACCCCCTGACAAGGAGAGGGCAGGGGGGCAGACATGCCTCTCTGGAGGGTGCGTGGGGCCTGGCCAGTGGGGCTCAGGGGCTCTTCCGTGCTTCAAGCCCAAGGCCATGCTGAGGCTCCTGCCTGTGGGCCCCCAGTACCTCTCGGGTCCTCCCCTCCTTTGCTGGGGATGTACGCTGGCCTCATCCTGGGCAGTGAGGTCAGGCAGAATCCAGGCCAGCTGGAATCTTGCCTGGGATTGCCCTGGGGAGGGGGTGCCCCAACAGCTGCCTCTGGCCCGTGGTCATGCTTGGCCCCAGGGGCACCACCCCCTCCGACCTGTCTTCCTGACCTCTAGGAGGACGGTGATGGGGCTGGCGTGGGTGGGCTGTCAGCTGAGCGGGGCCATGGGTGAGGGGGGCAGAGGTGGGCAGCCCTGCCCGGCCCTGCATGAGTGCCATCATCCAGCACCAGGGGACCGGGCCCCCGGTCGCCATCAGGGAGCAGGCGCTGGGGGGCCTGCTGTGGAAGGGCTGCCTGACTAGAGCTCAGACGTGGGCGCCTTATTGCCCCGGGAACCCGAGGCGCTGCATGGTGACTTCCGATGGGCTGTGGCCTTGCTTCCTGTGTGGCCTCCCGGCTTGTGCAGCTCCCCTGGGAAGTGAGGGGTGAGGGGGGCCCACCTGAATGGCGTGGCCCAGGAGGTGGGGGGACATGACTCTGCCTCCCAGCTCACCGGCCAGCTCTCCTCCAAACCAGACTCCAGTTTTCTCCACTCCCTGCTTAAGAGCTGCCTGGAGTCGCAGGCCCGTGGGATGAGGGGCTCAGGCCCCCCAGCTGGTGCCTCCCGCCTCCTTTCTTCACACTCTCACTGGGAGCCCCCAGGCTCCCAGCAGAGCCCCCACGTGCCCCTCCCTAGCCCGCCTGTCCCGCTCACACTTCTGGTGCCAGGCCCCTCCTGAGACGCCCCGAGCTGTCCCCCCGCTGCCCTGAGCGGGCCTTGCCCTCTGCTCTGCTCTGCTGTGGCCACCTTGAGAACGTTCCCCAGTTCCTAAGCAAGGGCCCCGCAGCAGCGATTTGCACTGGACCCCGAGGGTTCCGCAGCCAGCCCTGTGGGGCGGACAGCTTTCCTCCAGAGCTGGACACCCCCGGCATCTCAGGGCACAGAGGGCGCCTGCTGATGGTGTCGCCTCACCCGAGGCCCAGGACCACGCCTGTGTCCAAGGGCAGGGGGCGGGCCAGGCCCCAAACAGAGGCTGCATCCTTCCGGGGCTTCTCCTGCGGCCGCCCGCCCCTGAGGGGCCTGAGCTGTGCACACACCGGGGGTCTGTCTGCAGGACTCCGGTGGGGGCTGCAGGACCCTTGAGCCGATTCCTCACCCCCACCGCGCCCCCTGGCTGGGCGCTGGGCTTCTGGGGAAGTGAGCGGATGCACACAGTAGGTGTGCGGCCAAGGTCCCTCTGCTTGGTCACGGCCCTTCCCCAACTGGAAGCCCCAGTGAGGGCACTGGCCACCCCCTGACCTCTGACCCTAGATGTCCCTCTGGCCACACTGGCCTTGCTGCCTCACCCGGGGCATTGCTGGGCCCAGAAGTAGGGTCAAGACAACACCCAATTGGATTCTAAGGACCTAGCCCCAGGCCTGGTCCCTCCACCACACGGCCTCCTCTTTCTGGACCTCGGTTTTCCTCCCTAAAAAACGGGGGCTCAGACAGAGTGCTCTCTCTGACAGCTGTCTTTCCCAGGAAAGGAGAACTGAGCTGCCCGGGAGCCTTCCTAGTGAAGAGCCCCGGCCCTGGACGGGCCCTGAGGCCTTGGAGGTGCCTGTGGTCTCTCTGTCTCCACTAGATGCTCTTTGCCCATTTTGGGGGTTCCAGGCACTCCCTAGGTTTCCGGGCATCTCGGCTGGGAGAGAGACAAGCAGATACAATGGTCAACACAGGAGGGGGGCTGGGGAGGGACGAGCAGGGCAGGAAGGGGGCTGGGG
>SJXO01005521.1:70162-82842 GCA_006408615.1 Connochaetes taurinus
TCCGGGAGCAGAAGGCTCCTGAACTCCAGGGGAGGCCCTGCCAAGGCCTGGGAGTAGCCAGCTGTGTTGAGTGCTCTGGAAAAGACCACAAACCTGTGACCAGAGATGCGTCCATCTGCCTGCATCAATCACGTGTAAAAGTCTCTGCATCCCACGATGCTTTGGCACCTTGGGGGCCTTGCTGGCTTGGGAGAGACTGTCTGTCCCTCCCCAAAGGGAAGCATATTCCTAGAGGCAGCAAACAAGTCCTGCACTCAGGCCTTTCACATCCAGATCAACAGTCCAGAGCCCACCCTCAACAACCACCTGCTTCTTCCACCCTCACGCAAGCCAGTGTCCCCAGGCCCTAAGTCCCCAGCCAGACAACTCGACAACCAGGGGTACCTGGGTTCCAGAGCCCACTGGAATTGCTCAAACCTGCTGGAGCTGAGCCTACCTCACCAGATCCCTGCTCAGAAACCCCAATGGAGCTTCCAGGCCAAGCTCTCCCCTCCCTCCTGGGTGCTGGTCGACCCTGGGGCTTCCCCGTGTAGCCCTGTGTGGCCTTGCGTGGCTCCTGCCCTTGAAAGCTGCTCGGCATGAAGCCTTCTTCGATGGCTTTTATCACCTGCCTTCTCACTTGGTCACCTCTATAAATGAAGTCCGGGTGCCAGGGCGAAATGCGGCCCACTTCACCCGTCCCGGGTGGGTAAGCTGCGTCGCTTCCCGCCTGCGTTCTCAGGGATGCCCAGCCCAGCGCTTCCAGCCGGGTGAGCACGTTAAGGAAGTGGATGATGTCCTCGGTGCGAACACGCTGTCTCTCCACCTCCCTGTCTCCCGCCTCCACCCCTGCGGGGGGCCAGACACTCACAGCATCTTTTCTGGTTTTTCCCTAGTCTTTTGGCCAGAATATGCCCCAGGATAATGAAATCTATGTACAGTAGCTGTATTCAGTCTGGTGGCTTCTGGAATGAATTAGCCGCAGGAGAATTTCTGAGCATTTCTTTCCCCCAGTGTAGGGCAAGCCGCGGGCGGGACCGGAGGACACTGAGCCGTCCCTGGAGCCCACCCCGCCGTCCGGGCGGCCAAGGGGTAATCAGCCTCGCAGGGCCGCTGTGACCCCGGGTGGCAGGGAGCCGGCCCCAGGGCACCGCGTTCCTGTCCCCGTAGCTGTGTCCCTTCACTCGCTGAAGGACCCAGGACCTGGGAGTGAGTCATTTATATCTGTGCCTCAATCAGGCCCCGCAAGACACCGGGCTGGTGGTGGCCCCAGCCGCTAATCTGTGGATGCCTGTTCGAACAGACCTGGGTTCTTACAACACAACAGAGCTTCCTTCATTTCAGATGTTCCCTAATTTAGGCTGGCCCCCGGCCACAGGCCGCGCGTCCCGCCTTTGTCTGCGGCCGCCTCCCCGCCCCCACCCGGGGCCCCTTTGGCGGGAGGAGCCGCGGCTTTGGCTGCCGCGTGAGCCGGGCTCCGGCCTGCTTGGACCCGGGTGTAACGAGAGTCCACAGCTGCTCTGACTCACTGTGCAAACATCCTCTGCCTGCAGGCCTGCCGCCCCTCCCGCTGGCCAGCGGGCCCCTTGGGCTCCCAGGTCCGGGCCTCAGGGTCTCCCGACGGGGGCCATCGACCACCCTGCGGACCGCGCTGGGCCCCCAGCTCTGGAGTGGAAGCCCCTCCTGGACAGCCTGAGGCCCGCCGGGGAGACCGCCTCTGCCAGGGGTTCTCGGGAAAGACTCGGGTCGGTTCTGTCTGCTCTCAGGGCCGGGAGAGGCCTGGCGGGAGTGGGCGTCCACGTTCAAGTGAAGTCGCCTCTGCTTCCTGCTCCACTCACGCCCTGGGGCTGTGCCCCCTCCCCTCCCCCAGGCTGGCCCCTGCTCGGGGCACCACCACCCGAGACCCCCACCCTGCAGCCCTGCTTCCCCTCCGCGCCAACCCGCGCCAGCGCCCTGATCCCTGCCTGGCGTCTGCTGTCCCTGAGCTCAGGCCCCACCCTCCACCCGCGCCGGAGCAGGCGGATGCTGGTCACTGTCAGACCCGACTGCGCTCACCCGCCGGCATCCCCCGCAACCCCGTCTCCTCCGCTCGAGGCGGGGGGCGTCCTGGGCAGGGACCCTCCCTCTCTCCCTCCTCCCCTCTCCCCTTCAGTCCTGCCTTCCCTCCTCTGTCTGACCACCTCTCTTCTTGCGCCGGTTTCCCGGGGGCTCAGCATCACGCCTGACACAGAGCAGGCTCCAGCAGCACGTGTAAACGGCCACACGGGTGGAAGGGCCTTGAGGAGCTCCTGCGGGGACCCAGTCTTGCCTTCAGCGGAGAGACAAGAGTCAGGAGAGCCAGGCACACCAGTGGGGTGCTGGAGCCCACGCCAGGGGCGCCCTGTCCCCACTGCCCAGGTGTCCCCGGCTCTTTCCCGGGAGGGCTGGTCAGGGCGGGGGGCCCATGCGGACCCTCACAGCCAGTGTACCCTGTGAACGGCTCCCCAGGGCCACCCTCTGGGCCAAGCGCTGACTGCAGGCTCCTTCTTTGCTCGGGGCAGGAGCTGGGCATGAGGGCTCTGGAGCCGGGGCATCCTTTGCTGCTGGGAGCCACGGCAGGAGCTAAGTGGGGGGCTGCAGTGCCGGGAGGCTGTGCCCACCCCCTCCGCCCCAAACACTTCAGAAGGACGCTCCCCACACAGGGCTGGGCACAGAGGGATGCTCCCCCCTGCCACAGGAGGCTTGAAGGGGTTGTCCAGCCAGGCGGTGGCCACAGAGACCTCATTGCTGGGGCCACGAGGAATTCCTGCAAGGGCTGGAAGGACATCGGGGCACAGAGGAGCCGGAGGAGATCCAGGCCGGGCTTCAACCCTCCAGTTGCCCGGCGTGGCCATCTGCAGTCACAGGGACGCCTGCCGTGGACGGAGGACGGGCAAGGCCTGTCTCAGCGGGTGCTCCATGCAGGCCTCTGGCACCCATCACCCCTGTCTCCTTGTGAGGGCCCTGCCCGACCCCGGAAACACCTACTTCAGCCGACGCACCCAGGAAGGTCGGGTCTCGTGGATCAGTTCATCGAGGCCCTGCCCCGGCCACCAAACGCTGCGCATGCCCAGGACACTCATCTGAGTCCCCATTGCCCCCGACCCAGCCACAGACACTCTCAGACGGGGGGGCGCGTTCTTGCCAGAACACTGCAGAGTCCGGGGCAAGAGCAAGCTCCCCGGGGATCCCGTTTACTCTCTCTCATCATCCTGAGCTCAGCTTCAATGCTGCTTTCCAAGAAGCCTTTCCTTAGCCCCGCCAGTGGGGTCCCCCTTGCTGCACACTCTGGGGCACCTCCCCTCTGGGGCATGAACCGTTGCTCCATCCGGAGCCCACTGAGCGCCCGGCATGGAGGGCCTCTAGGACCACCTTCATGCGGAGGGACAGCCTGTCGAAGTGTCTGTCCCCGCAGAGGGCACTCCTGGGGGCCTGCCCTAAGTGAGGCTGCCGGGGGCCTGCAGCGGAGGTGGAGCAGCGGGGATGGCGCCCACCCCCCTGCCACGGCCACAGGCAGGCCCCGTGACCCGGCTGAGCTGCAGGTCCTCTCTGGGCCTCGTGCCACCCTCCATCAGCAGGGGGACATCAGGCCCGCTTGTCGTGGGTCCACTTGAGGAGGTGCCGGGGCCCAGCGATCAGTCACACGGCGGCCTCGGTGTTTAGTTGAGGTGATGACGGTTCAGAATCGGTTGACTCTGGTGAGGACCAGCATCCTTGATGATCCAGGAGGGAAGGGCCTAACTCACCAGGACAGAGAGGAGGCTTCCTTGAGGGGCGGAGACCCTGCCCCTGAGCATCCAGCCCTGCCTTGTCCCGCCCCCCCAACCGGCAGTCTGCCTGGTGGGCTTCCCACCTGCCCAGCCAGTCCTCAAAGCCCATCGGCCAAAGCCTGCAGGTGAGTCCACTCCCATCTCCTGCTCGCCTGTGTTTCTGCTTGACACTGACCAACATGAGGTTTAAGGAGCCCACAGGTCTAAGCGTGCAGCTCCGACTCTGCGTGTGCAGGGCGCTGCTGAGAGCTGGGCCTGTGACCCGTTGGCTCTGCATCACAGGAGGCCGGTGGCAGGGAGCTCAGGATCACGAGCAGTGACGCTGGCCCACGGAGTCCCCAGGGGCCTTCGCTCCACTGTGAAGTGGCCTTGCTCTCTGGCACCTCAGGCCCCAGCTCTCAGCCCTCAGAGGCTGCAGAGCCCAGGGCCAGCCTCTGGCCTTGGAGCCAGACACGCCCGGAGTTCTGAGTTTGAGGGTCTAACCGTGGTCTGGCCTCACAGTCCCAGTGCTGCCCACCTGCACTCGAGGACAGCAAAGCCTACTGATGGCCTCGCAGAGAGGACAAGATCAGATCCTGAACCCGAGAGTGGGCGGAGTCGTTCCAGGCCCATGTCCCGGCGGCAGGCGGGCCTTCTCCAGGGCTGCTGGGCTCCTGCCGTCTTCACTGCTTCCTCATTCTGCTGCATCACCTGTTTGTTAAAGGAGGCCCCACCAGCAGGGGAGAGCCCCAAATGCACGGCTCAAAGTGGCCGGTGGGCGCGAGGCTCAGGCTCACCATGGATGGCTGGGCAGGTTACACACTGCACAACCTCAGCGCTCTGTCCACGACCAGGATGTGACCTGTGCCCCCGGGAGTTGTGTGGTGGCAGTCTGCGCCACCGACACCATTTCCATCCGGGGCAGCAGGTATCATAGGCTGAACGTTTGTGTCCCTCCAATTCCACAGGCTGAAGCCCTAACCCCCACCCCATGGAGATAGTATTGGGTGTGGGGTCTTTGGGAAGTGATGAGACTTAGCTGAGGTCCTGGGGGAGGGGCCCCCAGGCTGAGATTGGTGTCTTCACTAGAAGAGGAGGAGAGACAAGAGCTCACCCTCTACGTCGTCTGAGCGGTAAGTGACCCAGGGAGATGGTGGCCGTCCACGAGCCAGGAGCAGAGTCCTCACCAGGAGACAAGTCTGCGGGCATCTCGAGCACAGACGCCCAGCCTCCAGACGCAGGGGAGACAGATGTCTGTCGCTGGAACCGCCTAGGCTGCGGTTTCGTTCTAGCAGCCGAGCTGGCTACCAGGATGGTCATGAGTGGACCCTGTCCTGCCTGCTCCTTGTCTCTGCCTCTGCGGCTGGAAGACGCTGCACGCTGAGCCGTGGCCTTGACCCTTCCCCAGGTGGCTAAGAGTTAAAGGAAACACTGCAGACGAAGAATCAGGAGATGGGCCGGGCCGGGGCTGTGAGCCGGTCACTCCCACGCCTGCCTTGGTTTCCCCTGGAGATTCTCACCCATGGCCTCTCCTAGGGCCAGAGCTGCATCTGCAACACCGGGGGGCGGGGGGTGCTGGGAGACAGCCTCCAGCTGCTCCTGCTGCTCTGGGTACTCCCGGGCATCCCGGGCCCTCCGCCTCTCATGCTGGTCTGGCTCGGGGGTGGGGTGGGGCAGACCCCGACACACTCCCTCCGCCCAGCCACTGCGAGGACCCAGCCTGGTCTCAGAGCCCTGAGACTTCTTCCCCTTTCTCTTCCTTTTCCTGTCTCACCTGAAATTCCTTTGTGCCTCTGTCAAGATAAAAACCTGGAGTCATTTCCCCTCCCTTGCTTCTCCCATCTTCAGACTTCTCTGCCTTGAAAACCTATTCAAACAAAACTGAGATCGAAAGGAATAGATGATTTTCTAGCCTTTAATGCTGTCTGAGCCCGGCCTCCCTGTGCCCGCCCTCTTGTAACGAGCAAACACGCCACACACGCCTCTCAACCCCCAAGCGCTGGGGGTTCCCGACAGCCCCGTGGGGCTCTGATGACTCGCTGGTTAGAAGAGCCGCGTCCAGGGCTAGACGCTTGCATTCACACTGCCTAAGGACACGCAGGCTCTCTGCTGCTCCCTGCCAAAGGCGCTCCCTGCAGACAGGAGCAGCCAGTGGCGTTTGCGGGTCCAGCACCGCGGCTCCGAGTCACGGCCCACGCGGGAGGTGAGCAGCCGCGCGTCCCCACCAGGCCCACCCGGAGCGCAGCGCTTGAACGCGGAGGCCTGGAAGGGGAAGGTGGTTCCATCCGCCTGTGCCAGGCCGGCCGCTGAGCCGGGCCTGCGATTGTCATTAGTGGCCGTCGCCAGCGGCCACAGCCAGCTTGTTAACAGGGCTGCTGGACGGGAGAGGCTGGCTGTCCCGGAGCGAGGAGGGCGCAGGGTTCCCGGGGGTGCACATCCCCAGTTGGTCCCAGCGGGGTCTGGGGGCTCTGCTCCATGGGGAGCGGGGCCCACAGGTGCAACACTTCCTGTCCTGTTCCCATGAGAAAGAGGGGGTGATTCTTCTCTAAATCACCTAAAACATGTGGATTGTTCAGCTACAACAAGCTGGCTGCTTAGGATCCAAGTTACATCATCTGTGGTTGTCTGGCTTGAGACAGAGGAGGAGACGGAGAGAGACACAGAGACAGACAGACGGAGGGAGACACAGACGGACACAGAGATACAGAGACAGAGAGAGACAGAGACGCAGAGACAGAAAGAGACAGACGGAGGGAGACACAGAGAGATACAGAGATAGACGCAGAGACAGAAAGAGACAGACGGAGGGAGACACAGAGAGATACAGAGATAGACGCAGAGACAGAGACGCAGACATAGGGACAGACGGAGGGAGAGACAGAGAGATATAGAGATAGATGCAGAGACAGAGACGCAGAGACAGAGAGTCAGAGACAGAGAGAGAGACAGAGACAGAGAGAGAGACAGAGACAGAGAGAGAGACAGAGACAGAGAAAGAGACAGAGACAGAGAGAGAGACAGAGACAGAGAAAGAGACAGAGACAGAGAGAGACAGAGAGAGAGACAGAGACAGAGAGAGACAGAGACAGAGAGAGAGACAGAGACAGAGAGAGAGACAGAGACAGAGAGAGAGACAGAGACAGAGAGAGAGACAGAGACCTGTCTCTTATACACATCTGTGTGTGTGTGTGTGTGTGTGTGTCTGTGTCGCGCACGCACACACGCCCGTATATACGGGGAAAGCGCAAGCATATTGCAAAAGGGGCTTTTCTGTCCAAAAGCGATCAAGGCGTCAGACCACTCAGCCTCCAAAAGGGAAACAACCCCCGATGAGCGAGGTGGGCAGGCACGCGGCCCGAGCAGACACCTTCCTTCCAAAGAAAGGTAGCACAGACAGCCACCCAGAAGCACAAGGTAGAAAACAACTCAGCTGACAGGGCTGGGCTGGGCTGGGCTGGGCTGGGGCTGCTGGGGGTGGGGGCGGGCTCACGGAAGCACCCCGGGGAATGCAGCGGGAACGGGAGCCTCGGGGCTGGCAGCCCCCGCCAGGCTGGCCGAGACGCACCTTCCTCCCTGGGTTTCCACCGGAAGCCAAGCTCTCCAGCAGGAGCCTGTCACATCTTGAACTTCAGCTAAAACCAAGTTGATTCTGAACAATCAAGCGGAACCAGGGCTTTAGAAAATTAGACAACTCCATCTTTGCCAGATGGGAAAAGGCTTCCTTTCCAAGCGAGCCTGCTGGAGATCCCCGCACGGAGCAGCATCTCTGACCCACAGAGGCTGCAGGGAGGCCTGAGGACGGAGCTCGTGGGGGGTCGGGCCGTCACTAAGAGCCACCACGGGACTGGCCCAGCCTCGCTGTCTGGGTCCTACCCATCCAGGCTGCCCTCAAGCCCACCTGCCCCAGACGCCCTGTCCCTCTCCTCCTGGCCTCCAGGTGGAGGAAGCCCCACCCCATCACCAGGCTTTTCCAGGTTCCAACCAGTGTTAACTGAGGCGGACTCTGCCTGGGAATCTGGCTTTGCTCGCCATCTCTGGACAGGCATGGCAGTTATTTCCAGTATTCACCAGCTTCTAGACCCCTCCAGGCCTGGGTCGGGGGAAGGCTGGTCATTTCTCCATGGAACAGGTAATGGGCTGGTGCCTGGGTTGCTGAATGTGAGTGTCAAGAGGTACATGTTGCCTGAGGGAGAAACACTCCCTTGCTCTTTTAAACCATGGAGATAGTGGGAGATGTTTGTTACTCAGCATAACTGAGCCCGTGCTAACACATACAGGAAGGAAATATTCCCTCCTCACTGAAAAGGAGTGAGGTGTCCTTGGAGAGGTGACATGACTGCTCAAGATCACGGACCCAACTAGTGGCAGGACAAAGTCAAGGCCCAAGTCTGGCCTTTGACCCAAAGCGGGAGCCTGGGGGCCGAGGGGAGGGGGCATCTGGGCTGACTTGCCGCTCATTCCTCCTGGGAATTTCTCAAGGTCCTTTCTTATGACTCTGTCCTCATAGGATGAGGAAAAAGGTTTATGCATGAAGCAGCAGAAGCCAGCACGGTCTTAAGTTTTTTCTGCAGCAGAAATGCCGACCGAACTGCCGTCCTAGTGAGCTTGAAAGACGCTGGATTTCACGCCCGGACGTCGTAACCCTGTGCGGTAGCAACAGGAAGGTGTCCTCCTGTAGGCAGCAGGCCCTTCTTGAAGATCTTCCTGAAGGGTGCCCTCCAGCTGTGCATGGGGGCCAGACGTGGAGCCCCACGGAGGGGAGGTCATGGGGTGGGCGGGGCAGTGAAAAACTCCTCCCAGATAAACCCTTGCACATTTGGTTATCAAGCTGAAAAATGCACACCTGTCTCGGGAAGGTCGTTAAGGAGCACCCTGAAGAGAGTGCATGTCTAGAATAGCTGCATGTATCGTGAGATGCCTTGGAACCTGCGGGGGTGAGGGGGGCGGGGGTGAGCCTGTTCCTTTGTTTGGGCCTCAGATTTTCTGTTTCTAGAAGAAAAGCATAAAATTCATCTCTCGAGGGCTACCCTAGTCCACGGCTGGATTATTGGATACAGTTGATGGTTTGGTAAGGAGACTCTCCCATCTCCCATCCTGGTCTCTCACCAACATTCTGAAAGTTTTGGGTGATAATTCACTGCGGGGGTTTTTGTGTGATTGCTTAAGGAACGTCCTTTTCCATGGAGTTCCAGGACACTCTGAGACATCATTTGAGGCTCCTCAGAGAATCGTAGAACCCGGGGTCAACAGCCACGCTTGTGATCTGAGATAGTGAAAGGGCTGAATCCAGTTTCTGGGAAGGCTGATCTGTGACTAAGGCCTGTCCAGAGCTTACCAGCCCCCGTCGCCACCCCCAGATGGAGCAGAAAGTGACTCGGCCCCAGGAGCCTCCGGAACAGCCCCCCACAGCCCACCCCCGCGGTGGGCTAGCCCCGAGCCTCCGTCGGTTTTGATTCTGCAGCTTTTTCCAAACCAAAAGCATGATTCATGTCCCAGAGCAACTCGTGGAATTTCTGAGAGTGGAGCGCTGAGGAGTCTGTGCTTCCGAGAGGCTCCCCTGCTCCCACCTTCAGCAGTGGCTGGAGAAGGAAGCTAGGAAAACACGCACCACATTCTTGCTGCATGAAGCACCGTCCCCATCGGGGAGGACACGATGGCTGAGAGCCTGGCTGACTCCCGGCGTCTCCGCTGGCGCTTTGTAAATTCGCTCAGGCTGATTTTCTTTGACAAGCCCAGTAGTTATCTGAACCCACAGGACAGCTCACAGTCTATAACGCTGCCATTTGCTGGCAAAGCCCGTGGGTTATCTCTTCTTCCCGTCACCGTTTTCTTCTCAGAGCAAGAGGATGCCAGCCGGAGTAGAGGTGGGAGATCCGTCCTCTGTCCTAACTGAGGACCACGGCCATCCCCCGGCCAGGCGTCTCCCGGGAGGACCCTTGGCGCTCCTGTACAGCAGAGGGTACCGCAGAGCTGGCGGAGAGATGAGTAAACCTGTCTAGTTAATCGCTGTTTGATTTCCCCATGCCAATGAGAACAGGCTGTTTTCTGCTGAGCTTTTATCTGGAGTGGGTCTCACTCCTGCCCCGGAGTAGAGCGATGAGACGTAGAAGACCCAGAGGAGCAGCGGTCTCTGTGGGCCTTTGAGCCTTCGGGGGAGCGACAAGGCCGCCTTTGTGCCGCCCACAAAGGGTCGTGGGAGAAGGACCCGCCAGAAGGAGGCGGTAGCCCACGGGAACTCGTGCAGACCTGGGGTCTGCTGTGTGGGACACGCTTAGGGTGTGTGGGCACTTTCCCTACACCTAAATAGTCCTTCGGGCTTCCCAAAGGGGCTCAGCGGTAAAGAATCTGCCTGCCGGTGCAGGAGACTCAGGAGATGCCAGTTCCATCTCTGGGTCGGGAAGATCCCTTGGAGAAGGAATGGCAACCCACTCCAGCATCCTTGCCTAGGAACTCCCATGGACAGAGGAGCCTGGTGGGCTGCAGTCCACGGGGTCTCCAAGAGCCGACCGAGGAGTCCCCCGACTCTGATGCTTTCCATCCATTCACTCATTTCTAGGCTTTATTTTTAACTCTGGAGAAATGTTCCCTCAGTCGTCCGCACCAGGTCTTCCTCGGCACTCGGGACCTCCCATCTTCCCTGCGGCAGGAGGGATCTTTATTTGTGCCACGAGAACTCTTAGTGCAGGATGTGGGATCTAGTTCCCTAACCAGGGATGACCCCAGGCCTTCTCCACCGGGAGCACGGCGTCTTAGCCACCGGACACCAGGGAAGCCCCTAAGCTTTATTTTTAAAAGCGGTTTTAGGTTCACCGCAAAGTTGAGTCGGAAGTGCAGAGGGTTGTCATACACCTCCTCTTTCCCCCACACACTCCAGTCACAACCCCCCTGACCACCTCCCGCCAGAGCTGTGACGATGAGGGGCCCACCTGATGTGTCGGTATCACCGAAAGTCCACGGTTGCCTCGGAAGTCACTCTTGGTGTTGGACGCCCATGGATTTGGGCAAATAGACACTGACACGTATTCATCCTTATGGTTCCACACAGAGCAATTTCACTGAATGAATTCACACTGAGAACCCTGACTATCCTCTGAGCTCTATCCCTTCTTCACCCAATTTTTTTTTTTTACTGTGTCCATAGTTTTGCCTTTTCCAGAACGTCATGTAGTTGGAATCACACAGTGTGTAGCCTTCTCAGATTTATCTTTTTTTGCTGGTAATGTGCATTTAAGTTTCCTGCTTGTCTTTTTATGACTTGAGAGCTCATTTCTTTTTAGTATTCTACTGTCTGTATGGACCACTGTTGATTTATCCATTCACCTTCTGAAGAACATCTTGGTTGCTCCTAAGTTTCCATAATTATGAATAAAGCTGCTGTGTGGTGTTGGAGACGACTCTTGAGAGTCCCTTGGACTGCAAGGAGATCCAACCAGTCCATTCTGAAGGAGATGAGCCCTGGGATTTCTTTGGAAGGAATGATGCTAAGGCTGAAACTCCAGTACTTTAGCCACCTCATGCGAAGAGTTGACTCACTGGAAAAGACTCTGATGCTGGGAGGGATTGGGGGCAGGAGGAAAAGGGGACGACAGAGGATGAGATGGCTGGATGGCATCATTGACTCGATGGACGTGAGTCTGAGTGAACTCCGGGAGATGGTGATGGACAGGGAGGCCTGGCGTGCTGCGATTCATGGGGTCGCAAAGAGTCGGACACGACTGAGCGACTGAACTGAACTGAAAGGTCTGTAAAATCAAAGCTATGGTTTTCCCAGTAGTCACGTATGGATGTGAGAGTTGGACCATAAAGAAGCCTGAGCATTGAAGAGTTGATACTTTTGAGTTGTGGTGCTGGAGAAGACTCTTGAGACTCCCTTGGATTGCAAGGAGATCAAACAAGTCCATCCTAAAGGAAATCAATCCTGAATATTCATTGGAAGGACTGATGTTGAAGCCGAAACTCCAATACTTTGGCCACGTGACTTGAAGGGTCGACTCATTGGAAAAGACGCTGATGCCAGGAAAGATTAAAGGCAACAGGAGAAGGGGACGACAGAGGATGAGATGGTTGGATGGAACCACTGACTCAATGGATGTGAATTTTGAGCAAAATCAGGGAGATAGTGGAGGACAGAGGAGCCTGGCATGCTGCAGCCCATGGGGTCACAAAGAGTCGGACACGACTGAGCAACTGAGCAGCAAAAACTGCTGTGAACATCCACGTGCAGTTTTCAGGGTGCATATGTTTTCAGTTCATTTGGGTAAATATCAAGGAGCGTGACTGCCGGATGATGTGGTGAGAGTGTGTTTTCCACGGTGGCCGCACCATTTCGCCTTCCCACCGGCCGCGAGTGAGCTCCCGCTGCTCCGGATCCTCCCAGCGTGTCTTGGGGTCTGTGTTCTCACCCTTTCTTGTGCTAACAGGTGTGTGGTGATGCCTCAGCTCACACTTGCTTTAACTTGCATTTCCCTAATGACATGTGGTCAAGAAGCAAGTTAGAGCCCTGTATGGAACAACTGATTGGTTCAAGATGAGAAAGGAGCCCGGCAGGGCTGCCTGCTGTCACCCTGCTTGTTTAACCTCTGCGCTGAGCACATCACGAGAAATGCCGGGGTGGATGAGTTACAAGCTGGCATCAAGACAGGCAGGAGGAACATCAGCTACCTCAGGCATGCGGATGATACCACTCTGATGGCAGAAAGCAAAGAAGAATGAAAGAGCCTCTTGATGAGGGTGAAGGAGGAGAGTGAAAGAGCTGGCATAAAACTAAATATTAAAAATCACCAAGATCATGGCGTCTGGCCCCATTCAGTTCAGTTCAGTTCAGTCGCTCAGTCGTGTCTGACTCTTTGCGACCCCATGAATCACAGCACGCCAGGCCTCCCTGTCCATCACCAACTGGAGTTGACTCAAACTCATGTCCATCGAGTAGGTGAC
>SJXO01005521.1:103162-135279 GCA_006408615.1 Connochaetes taurinus
TGCAAACCTCCTAGAGCACACAGGACCGCTACGCCAGAGAATCACCTGGTCCCAAATGTCGGCGGGACTGAGGCTGTAAAGAAACCTGATTCCAGCATGCGTCATCAGGCCAGGCCTGCGTCAGTGTGAGCGCTCATGACGGACCTGAGAGGCAGACCCGCTAGCTGGATCGGGAGCACCAAAGGCTGCGGTGTGACGGGCTGCTCCCTGCCTCTGGGAGTGCTGCCTCGGCTGGACAGCCCCAAGCCCTCTGTGGTGCCAGCTCCGTGCCCACCCTGAGGAGCAGGGCTCACAAGGAAGCGAGTGTGTGATTTTGGTTCATTTTAATGAAGCTGGGGGAGAGAAGGTGAAACAGGAGGGGAGGGGGAAGGACACGACTGTGAAAAGGGCGATGCGGCCAAAGGACCTAGAAAGGGCAGCCGCTCCAGTGTTCTCGCCGGGGAATCCCGTGGACAGAGGAGCCTGGCGGGCTGCAGTCCATGGGCCTGCAAAGAGTCGGACACGACTGAGAGACTGAACTTCAAGGAACAACGAAGCCATAGGATGCGACAGAAACTGGTTAGAGCCAGCTAGGTCCAAGATGGAAGATCTGGCTTCCAGGGAACCTTGAGCCTCAGTACACGCTCGATGGAACACATCAGAGAAAGCTACGTGACACATCGTGGGCCCTGCGACCGTCCTGAGGCTGACCGTCGAAGACCAAACAGCTGGTGGTGACGCGATTCCTGGAAATCCTGGCCTCTCCCCAAAAGAGCTGGAATAATCCTCGCCCTTATTAGCCCATGGAATCACCCAGCCCATAAAAGCAGCCAGCCCGCATCTCAGGACCTCTCGCCTTCTGCCCCATAAAAAGCAACCAGCCCGTATCGCGGGACCTCTTGCCTTCTGCCTCTCGCCTCTGCCTGTGGACTGTGTTTCTCTCTAAATAAATCCACCTCTTACTCATCACTTTGTTTCTCATTGAATTCTCTCTGCGGCGAGACATCAAGAGCCTGAGCTTCATTAAGTACTGAGACCAAATGTGTGATTCTCAGTTTAAAGACCATGAGTTCAAGTCCCAGGTGGAGTTGCATGGCTTTAGAACTGAGTAACGGGTGACAGACCAGGCCCTCTGTGCCCCATCAGCCGCCCGGCTCCCAGCCCCATCCTGGAGGGTGTCTGTGCTTTGCCTACAGCTGGAGCTTCCCTGGTCCTTGTGCTTCTGAGAGCTGGCCTCTCTCTGCCCTCCCTCTGGCCTCCCTCTGGCCTCCCTCCTGCCTCCCTCCCACCTCCCTCCTGCCTCCTCCTCCTGGAGTTAGCCTCAGTCCCCTCTGAGCTGACACACCACTTTGAACAAGCTCCCAGCAAGGAGCTCTTGGGGTGCAGCACAGGGAGCTGCCAACTGAGCCCCTGAAGGCAGGGCCCATGCTTTGTAGTAGAGCAAGACCTCGTGCCAAACCCGGCCCAGGCCGCCGAGCCTCAGCTCCCCGATGACTGAATGGGGGCCCAGAGCCATGTGACATCACGTGGAATCAGCACGATGTCACGTGAGAGAGGCTGACTTTGGACGGGAGGCCGTTGGGGGCTCCAGGTAACGGAGGACAGGTTCTCAGGGCTGGCTGGACAGAGGTGGAGGGCTGGCACTGTAACTCGGAGCCCTCCTCTGGGTCCTGCTGATGGATTTCCCAGAACTTAAGTGAATCCAGGGCGGATTTTACAGACTCTGAATGGATACAAGTCAGCATCAGCCGTGCAGAGACTGAGGGCCGGGCTCGGGCCAACAGCACATGAGTCATTTTCAAGAAACTAGTTTTTGGCTCCCTGGCTGATTCTCCGTCCTTTGGAAAGCTGTTTCCATTAAAACATTCTGGAGGGCTGAGGACATTTTTCAGTGGATTGGGCTCACACATGGGCTCTCTGACAATTACAGGGTTTCTGAGCCACTGGTTTTAACATCGAGATGAGCAGTTGTATTGCTCTTTACCCAGAGTGCAGCAGACCACAATTTGGAGAGGCCGAGGGAGCCCAGGGTGTGTATCCCTTCCACCTGGCAGACATGGAGGCCTCAGAGATGCAGATGGAGAATGGATTGAGCCTTCGGGGCCAACTGGGCTGCTCAGCGGATGATGGACACAAGTGAGAGCCCCTGGAGCAAAGCCCCATGCATGGGAAGCCTCTTCACCAGCTTTGGGGTTTTGCCAAGATGCTGGGCCTCAGTGGCCTCACGGGCTTGAGGCGGGGTATCTGTTAGTTTCTGTCTGTGTCCGACTCTTCGTGACCCCAGGGACTGTGGCCCGCCAGGCTCCTCTGTCCAAGGGATATTTTCAGGGAAGAATACTGGGATGGGTTGCCACTTCCTCCTCTAGGGGATCTTCCTTACCCAGAAATCAAATCCGTTCTCCTGTGTCTCCTACTTCGCCAGCAGATGCTTTACCCGCTGAGCCTTCGGGGAAGCCTGGTGCTTATCAGAATCACTCAGCAGCTTCTCATGCGTGCAAATCCTGGGTCCCTCTGGTCAGCATCTCCGGGTGACGAGCACACGTATCTGTGTTTTGAACCCATGTCCCGGTTGATTGTGGGCCTGTTGAGGCTCTGGACCAATGCTGTGTAAAGTCCAAAAGAACTCGACGCACTGACGGGAATGTTCTGTATCCGCCATTTGTGGCCAGAGGTTACCCGTGGCCATCGGACACATGCAGCGTGTCTAGTGGAAGAGAGGAACTGAATTTTACATTTTATTTCCTTTTGATGAATTTTAAATTGATATTTAAGTGGCCATGTTCTGGCCAGTTAACGGCACAGCAAAGTTCTGAAACAGCCGAGCTGGTCAGGTATGAACTTTACAGCCGAGACTTGCAGAGTGTGTGTGTGCTGTGCTTGCAGAGGAGGAGCTCACAGTGTGTGTTATTCCATTTCATCACCAGAACCCAGAAGGTAGAAGCTCAAGTTCAGAGGGGTCGGTGAATTGCTCAGGGTCGTGACACCAGCCGGCATTTCCAGGCAGGAGCTTGTCAGTCTGTCTATCAAACTATTCAAAGAAGTTCAGTGAGGTATAGGAATAAAAGAGTCAGCTATTTTATGTCTGGGTCTTCAAATTCTCTCAGACAGAGTCTTCAGAACTGAAAAGAGAAGCCTCCAAAACCCCTGAGGAAGAATGGAATCAAAGAATCATCTGGCCGTCTGGTCTACCTCCTGCAGCAGGCACAAAGCACCATCTACTTTCCAGAAGCCTCCATGGCATTCCAGAAGCCCCGTTCCGTCCACTGTGTGGTCTCAGGAAGGCCCACACCAAGCTTCCTTTCCGGCTTCTGCTCACCTTGACTCTGTGTCCTGTGTCCTGTGTGTGCGTCGGTCACTCAGCCGTGTCCAACTCTTGAGACCCAGGGACTGCAGGCCACAAGTCTCCTCTGTCTGTGGAATCCTCCAGGCACGAATCCTGGAGTGGGTGGCCATTCCCTTCTCCAGGGGATCTTCCCAGCCCAGGGCTCCTGCGTTGCAGGTGGATTCTTTGCCACTGAGCCTCCAGGGCAGTCCTGCGTATGTGTCCTGCATAACTCCAAGCAAGCCTCTCCTGGCTCTGGGTCCACACCTTAAGACCAGCGTGACTCTGAGCTCCTTACCAGCTGGTCTGCCAGGAGGGCTGGAGTATAAGGTGCATCTGGGGACGTTCACTGAAACCTGTGTCTCTGCAGAGGACAGAAGCCGTCTCGGTGTCTCCAGCACCCACCTCCCAGCCCCCTCCCCCAGCACAGCTGGTCATCACTTAGGGTGAATGAGACTTTCCTGCCAGTTGACTCACTCAGCCTGGGGGCTGAGGTGGGGGTGCGCCGGCCTGGGCTATGCAGAGTCTTTGTGGACCAGTGACTCTCATCGCAAAGAAGGGAACCAAGAGAAGGTCAGGCAATGGTTGAGCCCACAGAGCCTCCTGCCTTGAAAGCAGACACTTTTCAAACAGATCCAGCAGCCTCTCAAATTCACACCCCCATGGGTGTCTGCACACAAGCCTACATCTCCCTTCAGATCAAGGAACACAGGTTCCCCAATAGGTGATCTCAGCTGGGAAGGGAAGCAGCAGGGGCGTAAGCAGCGAGGGCATTCGGGTAAAAGATGGGGGCCTGAAAGCGCAGGGTGGACCTGGGAAGACTTGGCCCAAAGTCCAGCCTGGACGTCCCCTTCCCTTCCCTAAGCCTCAGGTTTCCTCTGCAAAGCAGAGGCAACAGCATCTGTGTTTCAGGATTTGTTGTAAAAATAAAATAGGAATTTATGTCTCAAGTACTCCCAACAATGCCTGGCAGGTACCAGACCCTCTGTTCTCAGAACCTATTCCTTAAACCACGTCATCATTTTTGCATCTTGGCATAGCCATTTCCCATGGAAACAAAAACTGAACCGGTGGCTGGGGGAGCAGAGCTCTCACCTGGGCTTCGTCACACACATGCTATGATCTGGGGCAAGACTTGGCTTCCAAGGTTTCCTTTATTCTTTGTGAGTTTCTCACAGGGGACAAAGGAAAGCACGTGTTTGAAAGCATGGTCTGAACTGCAAACAACAAGCAAATAGAAGGAAACAGTCATTATTCAGCGGGTCATCTCCATCTTTTTCCCAAGACACGAACTTGAGACTGATGTGAGCAAACGCAATCACTGTCCCTTTTGCCCTGAGACCAGCAGGCCTCACAGTGGTCAACACAGCCGCCAATCCATCGTGAGCATCTTAATTCATTTAAAGAGGAAGCAAAATAGGGCAGGGTGCCCTGTATCTGGGGTGTCCAGCTGATGGTCTGAAAGAAAGCCAATCAGTCGGTTGCTGGGAAATACAACCCCAGACCCTGCCCCCCACCCCGAGGGCAGGGGACGGGAGACCAGGAGCCTCCTCGGTCCAGGGTGCCCTCTTCGGGTGGGGTTTGGGGTGGGGACGGGGACCTCCTCCACAGGTCAGTGCGATAGGTGCTGAGTGTCAGCTCAGGGCGCGCTGAGTGACAACCCTGGCACAAAACCTGCCTCCAGGAGCCCGTTCAGCTTTGAAGTTCTGTGGTTTGACGCAGAGCAGGGGACTCTTGGTCACCAGGCATTGAATTTTTGCCTCAGGGTAGGCCTGTGCAAAGAGCTGTGTGTGTGTCCCCTGTTCTTAGGAGGACGTCTGGGTGACGAAAGCAGGAGGAGCTGCACACGCCTGGTAAGTGGGCTCAGGATTCACTCACAGGAAAGTGAGCCGAGTCTCGAGGGGCTTCCCAGGCGGCACTGCTGGTAAAGAACCTGCCTGCCAGTGCAGGAGACATCATGCGACCCGGGTTCAATCCCTGGGTCGGGAAGATCCCCTGGAGGAGGGCAGGGCGCCCCACTCCAGCACTCTTGCCTGGAGAGTCCCAGGGACGGAGGAGATGGTGGCTACAGTCCATAGGGTTGCAGAGCGTCAGTCATGACTGAAGTGCCTTAGCACGCATGCAGACAAGACAAGCCCTGGGAAGGCGTCCTGTGGCTCTAAGGCATTTCTGGAGAGACAGGAAAAACTCCTCCCCCTGCGTCTGTCCAGTGGTGTTTCTGGTCTCCTCGGGGCCCATATGGAATGGCTCCTTTTCCACATGACAGCCCTTCAAATATCTGAGGACAGCTGTTTAGAAAAGACCGCTTCTTCAGAAAGCAGATGGCCGCCCCACAGGAAATCTGAGCTTTTAAAATGGATAAGGGAAAGATCTGCCCGCCCAGCCTCCCCTGAATGCCCGAGACATCACTGAAAGCTTCCGGGGAAGATGCCAGCCACCACCCAGGCCTCGGGGAAGTAGACAAAGGTCAGAGAGCCACTTGGGGGAAACCGTTCGGACGGTGCTCAATGTCTAATGACTGAGTATGAGGGAAAAGCCCCGCTTCGTAGCGTTTGCCCACTTCTGTGGTGTAAAGGGGCTTCCGTGGGGGCTCAGTGGTAAAGAATCCAGTGTCAGTGCAAGGGACGCAGGTTTGATCCCTGGGCCGGGAAGATCCCCTGGGGAAGGAACGGCAACTCGCCCCAGTATTCTCCCCTGCGAAATCCCATGGACGGAGGAGCCTGGTGGGCTACAGTTCACGGGGTCACAAAGAGTCGGACACGACTGAGAGACGAAAACCACCGCAGCAACACTGAGGCTGCTTCCAAGAAGCACATGCCTGGCTGTTGCAGGCTGGCACAAGCCAGCTCCAGCCCACCTCTGCCCTCTGCTAATACCTGGCAAGAAGACAGGCCTCGGGGGAAACAGTCAGGGTGAAGATTGGATCCTTCGGGGTCGGCAGAGGTAACGGCGAGGTGGCCTGGGTGGCCTGGTCCCTGGGATGGTGGGGCCGGGGCTTCTGAGAGCCTGAGAATTACTCCTGGGTCCAGAGCCCTGAGTGTCCGAGGTTTGCATTTTGGCCCCCTTAGAAGCAAATGAGCCTCCAAGGGCCCGCCGGCGGACTCTCCCCGATCCAGACCAAAGTCTGAGTGACAGCAGCGGACACGGGCCAGGCACTCCTGCCTCCAGGCCAGCCGGTTGTTCTCTCCCATCGAATCCTCAGGAAAGCCTGTGAGGCTCGCATGGTACAGAGGAGCAAACTGAGGCTCAGAGAGGCTAAATAGCAGTTGGTTCCACACGTCCGGGGGGGGGGGGTCCTCGTCCAGAGTGCTCAGTCCCTGTTCTCAGTCCCAGACAGGGACCCCAGTCACGTCCCTTCCCCGTCGGGTTCCCCACCGAGACCCTCGGGGGCCGTCCCTCTCTCCCTACCTCGGCTGGTCCCTGGGAAGAGGGGTCCAGGGGGGCGGTGTGTCGGGACGGGTGTCTTGAGTGTCCACAGGACGGACCTCACGCCTCGCCCCGGCGACGACGGCTCTGGGCGTCCCCACCTTTCGACGTCGGGGTGACGACCAAGGGTAATTCTGTTTGGAACAACTGTTTTTGTTTCTCTTGGGTCAGCTGCGGTCAGAAACGGTAGCCGGGCGACGAAAGTAAGAGGACGCTCCTCGGCCCGGGACACAAGGTTTGACCGAGTCCGGGTGCCCGAAGTTTCCCCTTTAAGGCTTCGCCCGTCCCCGGAACCGCCCCACGGGGGCTCTTACCTTCACGGGGGACCCCCCTCACCGGGCCTCAACGGACTCGGGTCCCAGAGTAATCGAGGGATGTGTAAGACAGAGTAAAAGGAACCGTATCTCCGACGCAAAAGGATCCGACCCTCCACCCTACACTCACGTCCTACCTACCAGGACCGTACGACCCGACGTCTCGGTCGTAAAAGACTCGGTTCGTCCAACCGTTCCGGCTCCACAGTGGCTACCCGACCCGTGGCCCGTCCACCCAGGGCGCAATTGGGCCCAGACCACGCTCAGTCGACCAGAGCGTGTAGAGACTCAAAGCCCAGAGACTACCCCCGTACCCCTCGGTAACTTGCCTGATTTATTCATTTCTAGCCGAGACATCACATTGCCAACAAAAGCCCGTGTGGTCAAAGCTATGGTTTTTTCCAGTGTTCATGTATGGATGTGAGAGTTGGATCGTAAAGAAGGCTGAGTGCCGAAGAATTGATGCTTTTGAACTGTGATGCTGGAGAAGACTCTTGAGAGTCTCTGGGACTGCAAGGAGATCCAACCAGTCCATTCTGAAGGAGATCAGCCCTGAATATTCTTTGGAAGGACTGATGCTGAAGCTGAAGCTCCAATACTTTGGTCACCTGATGAAAAGTTGACTTGTTGGAAAAGACCCTGATGCTGGGAAAGATTGAGGGCAGGAGGAGAAGAGGATGACAGAGAGTGAGATGGTTGGATGGCATCACTGACTCAAGGGACGTGAGTTTGAGTGAGCTCCGGGAGATGGTGGAGGACAGGGAGGCCTGGTGTGCCCCTACCAAACAGCAATGGAACAGCTGCTGTGAGAAGCACCAGCGGCCGGGGGAGGCGGGGAGCTCCCGGTTCTGGAGGTCGAGTCTGAACTGCGGTGTCACAGGGCCTCGCTCCCCCTGGGGAGGGGCCCTCCTGCCTCCTGCAGCTGCGGGCAGCTCCAGGCATCCACGGGCTTGTGGCCGCATCGGCCCGATCTCTGCCTCTGTGATCTCTTATAAGGACGTTCATCACTGGAGTAAGGCCCTCTCCCAGCCCTGCCTCTCAGAGCCCAGCCTGGTGTGGCAGCACCCCCAGCACCCTCTACCAGACCCACCCCTTTGGCCCAGCAAGGGGACAAGCGCCACCGGGCCAGGTCAGCTGAGGGGCCTGGCCTCGAGCCAGACCTGCCTCCCGGTCTGCCTCCTCCCCTCAAGCCCGCTCCAGGTGCCCCACGCTCTGGGCCTGCCCATCCGGGCCTCAGCAGACCGGTGCCTCAGAGTCCGGTGGTTGTCATAGCAAACGACCACAAGCCATGTGGTGAAACCACTGAGGCTGCCGCTCCCCTGGTTCTGGAGGCCAGAAGCACAAGGTCGAGGGGCCTGCAGGCGGAGCTCCTTCCGGAGGCTCCGAGGGCGGGAACTTTGTCCCTTCCGCCGAGCCCAGATGTTCCTCGGCGGCCGGTGGCTGCGTCACTCCAGCCCCGCCTCGTCTTCCTATCGCTCTCCGTGCATCTGTTTCCAATCTCCCCCTGTCTTCCTCTTCTAAGGACGCTTGATGGACTTCAGGGCTAAACCGAGAGATCTTATCTCAGGGGCCTTAACTAGAGAGCATCTGCACAGACTCTTTTCCCAAATAAGGCCACAGTCCAGGTTCTGGGTATCAGAGGATGGGCGTGCCTTTGGGGGCCACTGCCAGCACCACACAGCCAGACCCGCCCGGGGCCCCCACAGGCAGCTCTGCACCCCTCCCTTCCCGGCCCTGAGGGTCTGTGTGGGTCTGTGGGCACGATTTCTGCTGGGAGGCAGCAGGGAGTAGGCACACGTCCTGGGGTGGATGGTGGATCCTTTCTCCTCCATTCGGGGGCTTGTGGGCCCTGGGGTCCATTTCTAAATGCTCCGAGTCTGAAAGCTCACCTGTGAATTGGGGGTGCTCAGTGTGAGTGAGTGACGGTTAAAGAAGGGGGTGCAGCTGCTGGGTCAGTTCCCGCCAACATCGTCTAAAGCACCCCCCGCTGGAACCCCAAGTCACTTGAAGCCTCCCAACTGCTCAGTTCAGAGACTTGAGCTCAAAGATTTGGAGGAGCAAATGAATTCAGTGTCTGTGTTGAACTCTGCTTTGGGACACTCACTCTAAATTCTATATTCCCTTATATTTCCTCTTATGGAAGAAAATCTTATCCGGGAGCTATTTCCATGAAAAATATTGATTTCATGGTAAAAATGAAAACCAAGCTAGGAGCTACTGGAAAAGCAGCAGTACTGCCGAGGCACTGCTGGGCATCCCTGGGCAACGTGCCCCCACACGGGGCTCTACCCGTGTCTGTCCGCTCGCCGGCTGCCTTGTTCCCGCCGAGGCTCCTGCCAGAGAGGACCTTGCTCTCGGGACACGAAAAACACAGTGGGTTCTCCGTGCCTGCCCCAGCGACCCCGGGCTCTACGCACTGACCCCGGAGCCTTCTCGGCCTCCCAGGACCGCAGAGGCTGGAGTGGGGAGCCTTGGGCATATGACCGTAGTTGCAAAAGACTTTGCAGATGTCAGGCAGTTGGGAATCTCGGGAGGAGGAGGCCATTCTGGACTATGCAGGGAGGATCTTATGAGAGACGGAGGTGGAGGAAGCTTCAAGAACAGATACACGGGGGCAGCCAAGTCAAGATGGCAGTGAAACGTGCAGGGGTGAGGCTGCCAGCCAGGGAGCCCGAGATGCTGGCAGAGGCCGGGAACAGACCGCGAGGGCCTCCAGAGAGAGGGCAGCGCTGCCGACCTGGACTTCAGAAACACAGGGCAGTCTCGATGCTTCGGTCGCCCGGGCGGTGGGCGTTATTACGGCAGCCCCAGGACACAGCGGCAAGGACGAGGGTGAGGCTGAGGATCCCAGGACGTTAGCAGGGCTATTTCGAGGAGTGGGTAGTGTGTGTGTGTCCTGCCTGGACCCTGTCCCACCCAGGTCAGCGTCACTGGTCTGAGAGGTGAAGAAAAATGACCCAAAGGGTTTTGCCCTAAATCAGCATCTGGTTTGGAAAAGACCGTGATGCCAGGAAAGATTGAAGGCAAAGGAAGAAGAGGCTGACAGAGGATGAGATGGTTGGGTGGCATCACCAACTCAATGGACGTGCGTTTGAGCAAGCTCAGGGAGGTAGTGAGGGACAGGGAGGCCTGGCAGGCTGGGGTCCACGGGGTCCCAAAGAGTCGGACATGACTTAGCAACTGAACACCAGCCGCGTCTAGTGTACTTTTCAGGAACACCCGCGTCAACAAGCATAAAGAGAGGCCTCCCGCCTCCCGCCACGGGGCCGGCACTCACAGAGGGCCCACCTCCTCCGTCCACCGCTCCAAGCTCTTGTTTGTTTGTTTACTTTTGAGAGATTAATTAATGTGTTTATTCACATGGCTAAGGCACATTCCTTATCATTAGAGATAGACTTTTGCTTTCACCTTATGAATTCTTGTGTGACTTTTTTAAAACTGAAATATAGTTGATTTTCTTTCAGGTGAAAGAAGCAGCCACCCAGGAACTCACGAAGTTGACCTACCTGCTCGCCTGTTGTTCAGGCGGCAGAGGCGCGGGCGCGGCCCTTGGGCGCAGCTGTGCTGGGGCCGAGTGGAGAGGGGCTCGGACCACTCAGGCTCCGGTCCCCTCGCCCCACATCCTCCTGGCGTGCGTGCACCCGTGGCCGAGGCGCAGGAGGGGGCCTGTGGCCGTGCCCCGCGGCCGGGAAGTTTTAAAGAGCAGGCAGCCCTGCTCCTGGGAAGGAGAGAGCATTTGCCTCCGATCGCTGAGCGGTGGAGGGTGCCGTGCAGGGAGCCCTGTGGGCGGAGGCCAGGGAGGCAGAAGGCGCGGGTCTGTGGGCCCCTCTCGGGGCAGCGTGCGTGCACCCGTGGCCGAGGCGCAGGAGGGGGCCTGTGGCCGTGCCCCGCGGCCGGGAAGTTTTAAAGAGCAGGCAACCCTGCTCCTGGGAAGGAGAGAGCATTTGCCTCCGATTGCTGAGCGGTGGAGGGTGCCGTGCAGGGAGCCCTGAGGGCGGAGGCCAGGGAGGCAGAAGGCGCGGGTCTGTGGGCCCCTCTCGGGGTGCGGCGCCCTCACCTGTGAGACGGCTCGGTGGCCCGCGAGTCCTCACCAGACACAGCGGATGAAGAGCCAGAGGCCAGGTGAACGGGGCCTCGGAGGCGGCCGTGGAGGAGCGCATGAGAAGCGGGTGTTTGCGTGGAGAACGAAGTGTGGCCCAGCCCCTGTGGGTTGAGGACCCCTGCGTGGGGGAACTTCACCCTCCTGTCGGTGGACGGGCAGGAGCTGGGGTGCGGGGGCCCCTTCGGGGTGATGGGCCCTGCACACACCTGCAGCCGGCAGAGTCCAGAGCGAGGGCACTTGACTGGCTTCCTGGCTGGGCCCTGGGCTCCTGGCAAGTCCAGGTGGATCCCAGCCCCCACCTCCCCTCCCTCCCGCTTCCAGCTTGATTTGGTTCTTGCCTCTCTGAGCAGTTCTCCACCCTGCAGTCAAGGATCTTTCCAGAACATGACTCTGATGTAGCCTTCTCCTCCTGAAACCCCTACTTGGCCCTTTCTCCTTGGGGAGTGTCCAGACTCCCAGTGGGCCCCCTGGCCCCTGCACTCTCTGCCCCAGTGCTGTCCCAGCAGCGCAGCCCCATGAGCTGTCCTCTGGGCCCGAGCTCCTGCGCTCCCTCCGCTGGCGGGACCTTCCAGGGAGGGCATCCCGGAGAGGTGGCAGCAGGCCCTGAGCAACTTCTCCGGGACACTGGGGTCTGAGCTTCCGTGTCAGCTCCTTACAGAGCCCCCACCCCGGATGTGGAAGTCCTCAGACACTGGCTCCTAGTCACCTCTGCTCAACACCTCCACTCATGGGCCAGGGCCTTATCCCCTCTGAGACTCTGACCCTGAAGGTGAGCACGTGTTCCGGCTCTGTGCCCGGAACAGACCCTGCCTCACCCACAAAGGCAATCACACAGGTTTCTGTGAAGGAGTCTCTCTGACCCATTTTCCAGATGGGAAACTGGGGTCCGAGGCAGTGCTGCACGCCTGGGGCACTTGGCTCCGAGCTCCAGGGACACCTCTGCCTTTGACCTCCCGAGGAGGGGTCCCATTCGGGCTGGCGGGGAAAGAAGTATGAGATACCCAGGTTCAGCAGACGCCACCCCAGGCAGCCTACATGCCCTTTGCCCCTGAGCAATGGTGCCCTGGCCTCATTTACACAGAGAGCTCTTTACGAGAGTCAACAGGGATTTTTCCAACTGACATTCTTCTGGGCTGCGAACTCAACCTCTGCCTGTAAAACATCTCCAGGAGGGTAACCTGTCCACCCAGTCTGAAGCCGAGAAGGGTGGATCCACATCCCATTGTCTGAATAATTGCAAACTTGCCCTCGGTGTCCAAAGCCCAGGCTCTCTGTCACCGGCTACTTTGCCTGAAATCCCGTTATTTCGTCAAGTTCGCTTGGCCCTGGATAGGAACAGAGTGGGCATGACGTGGAGACAGCTGTGCCACAGGGAGCAGGGGCGGGCCACGCCGCGAGGGACTGCCAGGCCTGACTCACCCAGCCCATGCCAGCCGGGCCAGGGTGCCTCTGCTGCGGGCACCCCTGACATCAGGCTGCCTGTCCCTATCCCTGCCCCCGATGGAGGGCAGCTCCCTGACTGCCGAGAACCCTGCGTCCTGGCCCTGGGTCAACGCTCTGCAGTCACGAAGAGCTCCAGCCTCGGGCAGACCAGAGTGCTGGGTCTGAACCATACCAGCAGCTGAGTCCTGGCTGGTCTGCAGGTGCAGGGCTGCGAGTCGTGGCTGGCACTCTGGGAGGGAACAGCCCCTGCCCTCTGCTGGATTCCAAGCTGGCTGGTGGGAGAGGCCTTCACTTCTCGGAGGTGTGGAAGTTCTGGCATAGAGGAGAGGGCTTCATGGGGAAACAAGTGGAGAAAGCCCGTGGGATTCTAGGAGGGTCCTGCAGCCCTGAAAGCAGGGTGGCCACCAGGACGGGAGCCCTGGCTCCTGGTTTCCTGTGCTGTCTCTCTCCCTACCCAGCCTCGGGGTCACCCAGCACACCCTGTGGAGCACAGGCTGGGGCCTGGACCGGCCTGGGAGGCTGGGGCCAGGCCCCCTGGGAGGAGAAGCAGGCAGAGGCACGTTTGGAGGCCCGGCTCCCCCCCATGGTGCAGGCTGCACCCACTGCGCCCACGCTTGTCACAGGGACCCTGGTGCATCTGCCTGCAGCCTGGGGCTTCTCCTCGGGAAGAGTGAGGTGTGTGAGTGTGAGGGGGGGAGAAGAGGTGGAGGGAGCCTGTGCGGGGCGGGGGCAGCTGTGTCTCAGGTCGCTGCTGTTGTCCAGGCGCCCCCTTGGCTCCTCTCCGCCCCCCACTCCCTGGCCCGGTGTGGACACGTCGCAGCCCAGGCGCTCGGCTCCGCGGGCCGGAGGAGAGAGGCTGTCCGTCAGCCGGGCTGGAGCGGCAGGCACGGGAGCCGCCACTCAGGCTCCTCCCGCCGGACAGGGTGCTGCCCAGCCCCACCTCTGGGGACCAGCCCTGCCCACACCCTGAGCTGGACGTCCAGCCTCTGGGGTCGCTGTTGTTTAATCACTAAGCTGTGTCTGATCTTTCCCACCCCGTGGACTGCAGTTCTGCAGGCTTCCCTGTCCTTCACTATCTCCCGGAGCTTATTCAAATTCATGTCCATTGAGTGGGTGATGCCATCCAGCCATCTCATCCCCTGTCGTCCCCTTCTCCTGCCTTCAGTCTTTCCAGCACCAGGATCTTTTTTCAGCGAGTCAGCTCTTCGCATCAGGTGGCCAAAGTATTGGAGCTTCAGCATCAGTCCTTCCGAAGAATATTCCGGGCTGATCTCCTTTAGGATGGACTGGTTGGATCTCCTCGCAGTCCAAGGGACTCTTAAAAGTCTCCTCCAGCACCACAGTTCAAAAGCATCAGTTCTTCAGCGCTCAGCCTTCTTTATGGTCCAACTCTCACGTTTGTACATCTCGAAGCTCACAGCCTCCAGGGTGAGAGAGCACGTTCCTGGGGTTCAAGCCGCCCGGTCTCGGGTACTCTGTTATAGGCACCCAAGCAAACCCGTGCCCCTGGAAGCCTGCCATCCCGGGAGCAGCCCTCGGCCACTGCCCTGCCTGGGTTCCCTTCCACCTCCTCCACCGGGTCAAAGAGAAGGTGGGGAAGGACACCCGTCGATCTTGGCCTTAAAGTGGTGGGTTTCCCCTGGTGACTGTACAGGGCTGCCCTGGGAGTGAGAGCTGCCCCGCCTGAGTCCTGCTGCGGATTGGAGGGCCTGGGTGGGCAGGGCAGCGGCCCCCGGCCTGCCAAGGATCCAGTCTGCAGGGGGCTGTGGGCAGGGCCCGGGGCTGGAAGTTCTGCCGGTTCTGCAGGTCCGGGGCTCAGCGCAGGCAGAGGTGGGGCTCCTGGGGCCAGAGGGATGAACAGCCTCTGTCCTCCCAGAGGGTGGGGTCACAGTTTTGGGGCCCAGGCGGGAGCTCTGGGCTCCAGTCCGGCTGGGCCGCCCCAGCTGCCAGTCCTAGAGCGGGTGGTCTCACGGCCCCAGCCTCTGCGTCCTCCCAGCCCAATGGGAGGGGTTTTACTCAATTGGGCTGGTGAACAGGGTGAAGCCCTGAAGGGTCCAGCAGGAGGCTCAGAGGGGTCGGAGGGAGTCCACCGGGCTGCAGGATGCAGGAGAGGGAGGGAAGGCGGGAGGGGGCCCCAGAGCCCCCCGGACCCTGCGGGGCTCCTCAGGCTTTCCTGGCCCGATTTCTCATTCACAGGGCTCCCCAGAGGCCGGTGTCCTCGCCCCCGTTTCCCAGGGAGGAGCGCTGAGGGCCGGAGGCCAGCACTCGCCGCCCGAGGTCCGGGGCTGGCGATTCCTGCCGCTAGGCCGCAGCTGAGCCTGGGGCTCCGGGGCTGGCCCGGTCCTGGGCACCAACTGCAGGACGCACCTGGGGCCGCAGGTGCTGGAGGCAGGTCTGCAGCCCCTTCCCTGGGCAGCCGGAGGGAACCTCAGGGCTGCCCCACGGCTGTGGGTGAGTGCGGGGGTGGCTCCAACCACTCAGCCTGCAGAGCGGGAGCTCCCTCGAATCTCCTGGGTCTGCTGGGCAGTGAACCCCTGGGAGGCAAGCAGATCCCCGGTTCCTCCACCTCCTCCAAGGGGCTGTGAGCTCCCCTCGGGAGAGGTGGAGGGGGAGAAGGTAGCCGCTTGTCCTGGGGGGCTTCCCCGGAAGGGCGGGCTTTCCCAGCCAGCCAAGGACCCCGGGGGGCTGGGTGGCCCCTTCGGGTGGCAGGGGAATGAGAGAACCCACAAGCGAGCTGCGCTCAGGGCCTGTCGTGGACGCTGAGACAATAACCTGCCACTTAAAATCGGTGAGCAGACCTCACAGGAGAAGAAGGGAAGGGTGGGCGCTGGGTCCCAGGTGCAAAGCTGGCGCGCACCTGGCCTGCCCTACGCTCCGCCAGGCACCCTGGCAGACATAAGGCCATGGACGGCCAGGGGCGCTCAGAACCCTGGATGCTGGCGAGTCCCTGCCACGGTGGAGTGCCGGCAGTTGAAGCTGATGCTCAGGGAGGGACCAAGTGGGACCCTGGAGGCAATTACAGGAGAGGAGGAAGGCTCACAGGTGCTGCTTGTGCTACCAGAGCTGGAGCTACCGTGGGGCATTTCAGGCCCAGGGGAGGCGACGGGGGTGAGGCAGGGCTGGGCACGAGTGTCTCAGTCGCTACAGGCGTCCTGGAGCCCAGAGGGAAATAAACGGTTTCCAAAGGACTCTTCGTTTTAATCAGTTGTGGGAGGGTCAGGGGATGCTGCTGGGGTCAACCACCATGAGGCATTGTTTGCAAGGATCTGGGCAAGGCGATCCCCTTTTTTTTCTTCCTGAAGGCAAATCTGGGTTCAAATTCGGGCTTGGCCACGGATGGATGCGCTGGTACTTTGACTAAAGTCCCTCGCTCTCTCCGATCCTCACCTTCCTTATCTGTAAGGGGCAGAAATGGCCGTGTTCTTTACCTCGCTGTGTGACCTGGCCAAGAATGGCTCTGAAGCAGCCATCTCGCAGGTCTGGCTGGTGCTCCTGCTGTCTCCGCTGGACTCCCGCTGTGGCCAGACGTCACGGTCACCCTCCCACCGTCCTGGGTGGACAGGGCAGGTGCTCAGATTAGGGGCTGTTTTCTGAGTTTCTCAGTGGGCTAGAAACTGACCTCCCCACCCAAGTCCAGGCACTAATGAGCCCACCCTGGTCTCAAGCTTTCTCGTTACTGTGAGGCCAGCTCTCCGGGGGACACGGTGTCCCTTGATTATCAGCTCTTGGGGGACCAGATGCCCGTCCTGAGTTCCAGGGGTCGGAAGGCCTGGCGAGCCAGCACAGAGGCATCTGCGGCCCCCAGAAGAGCTCTCTGTGTCGTGGGGAAGTGGAGCCCAGAGGTAACATTGTCTTCTGACAACCAGACCACTGGCCCACGGTAGCACCCCACATCTTCAGGAGAAGCTGGCCTCCCCCTAGTGGTGGGGGGGCGCGTTCTGGGGGCCAGGTGGGGCTGGGGGCTCAGGGAGCGTCTGGTGCAGTGTCTCTCTCATGAAGTTTCACCAAGGACCAGCTCCAGCTGACCGGAGCATGAATTACAGACCTACATACCTGTTCACACAGCGCACACCCACCCAGATCACAGATAGGATTTACACAGGCTGCAAAACAAGAAAGAACTGTCCAAACCAGAGAGAACACTTCACTTTGTGCGTTTCATCCTTTACCTGAGCGGTGCTGAATACCTCCGAGAGCACATGGGCAGATGTGGGCCCCCGGCGTAGTCCCAGTGACCTATGGCCGGCGTGAGAGGCAGCACACGGGCTGTGCCGGCAGACCCAACCTCTCCCCTCCTCCCCTCCCTCCCTGTTGGAACTGAAGGGCGTTTGTGGAATTTCACCTTCAGTCTGGGGGCCGAGGGCAGAGGTCCCAACACTGCTTCAGCATCAGTGGCTGAACTGTCTGTTCCAAGCAGAGGGCATCTTGGGTTCTGAAAAGCCCCCTGGCTCATCTTCCTTCCACTTTAAAAACCAGCACAGTTGCTCTTCTGGGAAGGGGTTTGAGGGAGGCTTCAGCAGACTTTTGAGGGGGCGGGGTGGATATTTCTGGGCTGGGGGAACCAAATGGAAGGGGCTGCCGCACGACACCCCCCCCCCACCCCCGCAGCCTGGAGGCTCCAGGGAGGCTCTCTGAGGCTTGAAGGCGTGGAGGAAGAGAAGCAGGCCCCACGGTGGTCGGGGCAGCAGGGACCCAGCCCTCGTCCTCTGCGGCTGTCACCTCCCAAACACGTGTCTCCTTGGCTTCCCTTTTTGCTGGCAGAGGGGTCTCCGTGCAGGGGGAGGGGTGCTGGCGATCTCCGCCTGATTAATATCCCAGATGTGTGACCTCCAAGCTCCCCCCGAGGACTTCTCCGGAGTCCAGGCCTCAGCGTGGGCACGGATGCCCAGCCTGCCATGCGGGAAGGTGGAGAGCGGATCGTGGGTCGGGGTGGACGCCCTGCTGCAGTCTTGGGCGCCCCGGCCTGGCTGGATTGGAAGTCCAGCCTCCACCCAGAAGAGGAGCTCTCAACTCCAAGTACGTGAAAAAAGTTAGGCGGGGTGAGCGGCAACTTTTTTTAAGCTCCAAATGCTCGTACTCAGGGCGCCTCCACACTGGTTCTGGGGCTCGGCCAGGTGTGGGCACCCGGGGCGGGAAAAGTGGGGGTCCAGGACCGGCCTCGGGGGGGCTCCGTCCGCGCGCGCACGCCGGCAGAGCCGGCGCCGTGCCCGCTCGGGTCCCCGCCCGGCCCGGGCCGGCCCCTTCCTCGCCGCCGCTCGCCCGCTGGCCCCACCTCCCCGCCCGCGGCGCCCAGTGGGAAGCGGGGGCCGGCCCGGCCGAGGCCAGCGGCCGCTCTGATTTGCTGCGGGCGCCGGGGAGCCCCGGCCTCCGCGGGTGCCTTCCAGGAGCGAGGGCGGGAGGGGAAGGGGGAAAAGCGCTCGGCGCCTTAGGCGAGGTCGCACTCCTCCTGCGTCCCCGCGGCCGGCGCCGGACCGCGCTCGAGCGCAGCGCCCAGGGGAGCGAGTCGGGGGCGGCGGCGGCGAGGAGGAGGCCAGAAGGAACCGGAGGGGGCGAGGAGGCCGGGGCCGGCGAGCCGAGCGGGGTCCCGGCGCCCCGCGGACCGAGGTCGAGCCCTCCCGGCCGTGGGCGAGCGCGCCAGCCGACCCTCCCGGGGGCCACGGCCGCGAGGAGCACGGGCCGGCGGCCGCTCCCATGACTCCCTAAGGCCGGGCCGGCCCCGCTGAGTCCGCTGCCCGGGCCGTGCCCCGCGCCCCGTGCGTCCCCGCGCGCCCGCCCCGCGCCCCGCGCCGCGCGCCCCTCCGGCATGGACGTCCACACCCGCTGGAAAGCGCGCAGCCCGCTCCGCCCGGGCGCCCCGCTGCTGCCCCCGCTGCCGCCGCTGCTGCTGCTGCTGCTGTGGGTGCTGCCTCCGAGCCGCGCAGGTAAGGCCGCGGGGCGCCGGGGCTCTGGGGGCCGGGGGCCCCCGGGGCCGGCACGGCTGTCATCCCGGGCGCCCGGCCTCCTCTGCGCCCGCACGACCTTCCCCGCTTGGCTGTGGAATGCGCGGCCCGAGACTCCGAATGCCATTAGCTGGGGGCCCCGGAGAGGGGGGCGCGCGCACGGCCCTCCCCCGCGCCCAACGGGCCGACCGCCGGGGCTGCCGGGGGGGCCCCGACCCCGAGGCACGTCCTGCGCGGCCTCCCCGACAGGGGGTCCGTCCGTCTGAAAACAGGGCTTTGAAGAGGAAGACACAGGGTGTAGCGCCCGCGCGTCGTGTCGAAGGAAAGGACTTTGGGCCCTTCCCAGCGGGGGATCTCAGTGTCGCCCAGTCAAGACCAGCCCGGAGGACCCTTACCCCCTGCGCTCCCACCTCCCGCCCCCTGCCCTTAGGGTCTTTGCGTCGGGGGGGTAGGGGGGGCGGGGCTGGAGAGGACCCTTCGTCCAAAAGATCCCAAACGACGGGTCTCTGCCCTGAGATCCGCGCGCCGCCCCTCTACACCGGCCGAGACCCGACGGCCCCAAATGCACTACGTGCCTGCCCTGAAGTCGGTCTCCAGACGGGAATCTTCCTCGGCAGAGGACGCCCGCCGCTGGTCGGCCGGTCGTGGGTGTCCCGCGGCCGGACCTACGGACGGCGGGGGCGACGGAGGGTGTGTGAAAGGACTGCAGCCCCCACAAAGTCCGTGGCGAAGACGCCCACGGATAGGGCACCCCATCCAGAAGGTTGTGGAATCAGGAGACTCGAGCACCGGGAGCTTCAGAGGGTAGTCGACTACCCTCTACCCGAGTCTCGTCCGAGTCCCTCTCTCGTCCGAGTCCCTTCCCCGTCACCGGGTCCCCCGTCGACCTCGTCGGTCCGGGGGCGGGGGTCTCTTTCGTGGTGAAGTCTCGGGAGTGAGACGAGACGAAACAGTAAACTTCTGTATGTCCTTCTTAGTGAAGGTGGAAGGTGAATGGTTAGTTCTACAGGACAGGGGAAAACGACGTGCACTCACGACCACCCGTCTGTCCCACTCGTCCCTAGTCCCATAGGTCGACCAGTCCCCGACCCCTTCCGCACCCCTCGGACCGGACCGAGACCCCCAGAGCCTAGAGTCGGGACCTGACGGTGGGCGCAAAGGACCTAGGACTCGAGTCGAGTGTCCGAAACCCAAAGAGGACCCCAGTGACCTCCACCCCCTGTCGTCGCCGGAGGTCCCTCCCCCACACCTCGCCCGGCCCCCTACACCAGTCCCGTCGGCACCACCCGTAGGCAGTCTCTGATTTGGTGTATTGGGACGGGAACGAGGAGACGACCCGAAAGGGGGTCCTCCAGTCCACCCTTCGGAAGTCCCCTCAGGTGTGGCCGTGTCGACCCCGACCCCTCGTGCGTCCCGTAAACAAGCAGACCTAAACCTCGCCCGACAAGTGGCAGGGACGGAGGACGGAGGAGAAAGGGCAGGACTGACTCCGCCGGTGCCCCAGTCGCGGACCCGGCACCGAGACCTGAATCTGTAAACCGAGACCGGCTTGTCTGCAGCTCCCGGGCGTTTCTTCGGTGGAGAGACCCACCCAAAGTGTCCGGAGGGAAGGGTCCCACCCTGGGGAAACCTTCCGTAGCAGTCGGCGCCCTCGCCGACAGGTGACTCTAGGTCCCGTCCCCACCCCCCCCTGCAGCTCGTCTCCGCTCCATTTTGAGATTCACCAGATGTTTTCTGAGCTCTCTCCGAACATGGCTCTCTTTCCTACCTTCTTCTTGGCCAAGTGTGTGAAGGCATGAAAAGTCAGATTGCGTTTGGGGCCGTTTAACATTGTAACGGGCAAAGGAGAGTAAGTGAAATGAAACATGACCCCAATATTTGGAAATTGAGGTCATCTCCTCCGCACGACATTGGTTGACGCCGGTCACGTGCTTGCTTTTGGCAATTATTTGGTCGGAAGAGTTGTCCAAGTTTTGTGGGACTTGCCAGTCACCAAATGGTTAAATCTCCTCTGACTCAATCCAGTTGGCTGGAAAGACAGCCTTTTCCATCTTCTCCTCCCCTCCCCCTCCTCCCCGTAAAAGAACAGTCAGTGGGAGGGGTTCAGAAGGCAAGCTGGTTCCCCAAGCCTCTCTCTCTTCTGATGCAGGTTTCCATGGCCAGAGGGGTCACTGCCGCCCGGCACCTCGGGCAGGAGTCCCCTCCCTGGGGTGGAAGCACAAAGGCCTTTCTCCCCAGTGCTGCTCCGGGGCTGTTCCTGGGGTGCTGGCCAGAGCCTGCCCCACGACCCCACCCTTCAGATATTTCTGGACTCTCACCGCAGCCACGCCCTTCACTGCCCGCCCTGCCTTCTGGCTGTCTGGCCCTGTCTCCATCCCTGCCTCCGCCCCGGGTCACAGATAGGGTCGGGTGGTGCAAAGGGGTGTGGGGAACAGACCCCCCCAATGGCCTCCTGCCCCTCACTTAGTAACAGTGAGCCCCCGAGGGTCGAGGATGAGTCAGGCACCCCAAGGCCCCGTTGCTGCACCCTCACTGGAGCCCCGGGTGTGCCACGAGGAGCAGGGCGGGGCCCCCGGCCCCTGGGAGACCAGTACGCGTGGTGACATTTGCAACGAAGTCGCTGGCCCTTGCCTGGTGTACTGTAGGTCTGTGCCCACATCATCATCCTGGACTCGCACCGTGGCCTGTGGGGCTGTGAGGGCACTGGCATTCGGAGAGGCCCAGGGGCGGGGGGCTGAGGCCCCAGACTCTGGGGCTGTCTGCTCTCTGTGCCTGGGGAGGCCTGGGGCTCAGTGGGGCCGAGGGGGGTCCCGTCTGGCCAGCCGAGTCTTTCGCTGTCTCCCTCCTTTCTCTCCCTCCTCCTCCTTCTGTCTCTTCCTGCCCCCTCCACGCTCTTTACCCCAAGGCCATCGAGGGGCACCGTGGCCTGCAGGCCTGCAGCCTCCACTCCCCTTTTACCAGGCCCTTCACTCACCCGGGTGAGCTGCTGACTCCGGGAGCCCTTGCCTTGGCTGGGCCTGGCTGTGGGGAAGGCAGAGGTGACGGAGGGCCCACAGGCTGGGGGGAGGCCCACCCATGGATGCTGGTCATTGCACTGTGCGTTCTCTTGGCCGAGCATCGTCAAAAACAGGGTGGAGGGTCGGCCCCCTTGGGGAGATCTGGGGCGGCTTCCTGGAGGAGGTGATGCTAACTCAATCTTTCCTTTCTTCTTCCCCTTCCTTTTATTGCCCAGGGGCCTCCTTAGCAGGTGCCCCCCTCCCCCTCTGGCTGTTGTCTCATCTGTCCTCCTTGCTGGCAGGACCTTCCCAGCCCCACCGCTTCGCTATTCTCCCGGGGCTGCTCCGCTTGGCTGGAAAGCCCCTCATTAACTCGGTTGGCGGGGCGCCCCCAGGGCTGCCTGCCCCGGGATGCTATGCCAGCAGGAAAGGCCGCTGTGAGAAGAGGGGCGTCTCAGAAGGGACAGGAGGGCAGCTGGGCCATCCCTAACCCTCTCTGGGCCCCGCACCGAGACCACCTGAGGGGTGCCGGCTGCTCTGGCCTCGGGGTCTTGCGCCCTGGTTGCGGGACAGTCCTTGCCTATCAGGTCACTGAGCCCAGGGCTGTGGGGAGGGTTCCTCTGCCTCTAAGGGGTCATCTGGGCGGGGGCCAGCCCTGTGCCTCAGCTTTCTCCTCTGGGAAACAGGGGGGACACGGCTTCCTTGCTCTGAGAGTAGCTCTGTAGACGGATCCGGGTGATCCCTGAAATGTGGAGTGTTGGGGCACCTTCTCTAATGGCCGAGGGTCTTTTGTGGCTGCTGTTTGGGGTGGAGATTTTGCGGAAGGAGGAAGCACAGTGTTGACCCTGCTCTCTCTAGCTGTGAGTATCCAGTGGGAGGCTCTGGGCCTGGTGAGACCCCGGGGGCTCTGCCGTCCGCAAGTGGCTCGGCCCAGGCCCTCCCGCACCCTCTTCAGCCCCCCATGTGCTCCGGGGGGGGGGGTCCATTTCCCATGTCTGTCACCTCATAGGATGGCAGTGAAGGTCGCCCTAGGCCACATATGTGAGAGGGCTTCACAAGCCCAGCAGAGGGCTGTGCACGTGTGTGTGCGCGCATGTATCTGTGCGTGCACGTGTGTGTGTGCGTGTATCTGCGTGCATGTGCGTGTACTTGTGCATGCATGTGTGTGCATGTGGTATGTTTGGATGCGTGTGTCTGCGTGTGTGCGACATGTGTTGGTGGGTGTGTACACGTACGCAGGTGTGTAGCCCCCCATCCACGCACAGGTCCCTGTGTTTTCACGGTCTGCCCAGGCAGGGCCTGGTGTGTTTGAGGCGCCCACGGCCAGGCCACGTCTCTCCTCCCTGCGCCCCGTCCCTGCTGGGGAGACGGGAGGCGACCGGTGCCACGGAGCCCGCCGGGCAGCCACGAGGCTGCGGGTCCGGCCCAGGACAAGCCGGTCCAGCTGGGTCTGATAATCCGAGGAGTCTTTTTTCTGCTCACAGGAGGGCGATGTTAGATTATAGCTTCTGCTTTTCCCTCTGTTTATTTCTCCCCTGTAATCGACCCATCTGGCCAGCACTTGGCCAAATATGCCTTAAGCTTTCTGGCCCGGCTCCTGGGGATACGTAGGTCCTGCAGGCAGAGCCTGTTTCGGCCCTTCTTGTGGGCAGAGCCGCCCTGCCACACCCGTGGCGTGGAGGCCCGGTATGCGTGATGCCTTGGGGTGGGCGGCCTGCAGCTGGGTCAGCATCCTGCCCGCCCCCACCAGGTTCCCACCTGTAGGGAAGGGTGATGACTGTGGCTCCTGCGGGATGTTTTTAGAATAAGATTTCATTTGTTTCTGGCTGTGCCGGCCTTCACCGCTGCTCGGGCTGTCCCTAGTTGCGGAGGGCGGGGACTGGTCTCTAGTGCGTCGCACAGGCTCCTCTTTGCGGTGGCGTCTCTCGGGCACCGTGGGCTCTTGGCGCCCGGGCTCAGTATTATGGCCCCCAGGCTCTAGAGCACAGGCTCAGTGGTTGTGGTGTGTGGGCTCCGTTGCTCTGGGGCATGTGGGATCCTCGCAGAGCAGGGATCGAACCTGTGTTCTTCGCCGCTGAGCCACCGGGGAAGCCGGTCCTCAGGATTCCTGACGGGGTCAGTGCATGATGTATCCCCAGCACCGCTGTGGCTGTTCCGGCCGCTCTGGGCCCCCGGGTGGCAGGGGCAGCGTCTCTGGGGCGAGTTCCCGGCGCTGCTCGTGGCTGGCCTTGCGAGGCACTCCGTCTTGTGAATGAGAAGTGGTTCTCACTCAGAGAGCCCCCCTCTCCCCATGATTTCATGGCTCTGCCTGCAAATCGTTCGGCCTGGAGATGGCGGAGGTCGTGGGCGGTCCGTGTCCAGCACGCCGCTCCTCAGGCCACCCCACTTGACCGGCGGGGATTGGGGCCCAGTGGTGGGGCCCATTTCAAGGACTCTGGCTCCTGAGACGTGACCATGGGTGATGGCTGATGGTCTGCCCGGGCATCTGGATGGGGGGCGGGGCCTTGCTAACTTAGACGCTGCCTGTGCATCCCCACGCACGGCCCGAGCAGTTGGAGCAAAGCTGATGGAAGGAGCGGATGGGTGGGTGCTCCGCTGGGTGCGTGGGGATTCGTGGTGGGGGTGGGGGGGTCGCTCTGTCTTATACCTGTTACACTGTCTTGAGCCGTCATCCCATCAGCTTCGACTCACTCTGTAATTTTTCTGGCAGATTCCCAACCTACATCATAACCCACAGTCGGAGTAAATGTCTCCACTTCTGGGTGACTCAGGCCTAAGAAATGGAACCACAATCTGATCCAATTTGTCCATGTTTCATTACACAGAGCCCCAGGGGCCGATTTCTTGTGACGTCTCTGTACGTGAAATGGGGCGGGGGGTGGATTCTTTTATTTTCTGTTTCCTAAGCCTGTTTTCTTTCAGGGGAAATTGAGTCTTCTGTCCTGTTTTTTCCTGCCAGCACCTTGGCAACAGGGACTTTATTAGCCTCTTTAGTTTTTTTAAAAAATAAATGTACGAAATGACATCAAAATGTGTATATGTAACTGGAGTGATTTAACTGTAAAAACTGTTGCATTAAAAGCAACTGTCTTCCCCTCTGCCTGCGGGGTAACCAGAGGGCGGGGGCGAGGCCCTTTCTGTGTCGGTGCAGAGGGGGCGCAGGAGAGGCTGGTCCTGTGTGGAAAACTCGGGCGGGACAGTGGCTCTGCCTGAAGCGTTTGCAGACCTCAAATGCGAGTCAGACCAGTGCTGGCACCGGGAGCAGGTGCACAGGTGAGTGGGAGGTGAACATCTCAGCCGTGCAGGAGCTTCCGGTGCAGTGAGGGAATCAGACCTGCGAACAGGCTATACTGTCCAGTGAAGTGCAAAGTGGGAGGCCGTGAAACATCCACCAGCTGGTAAAATGATGCCATCAGCCAATCAGAGGGAGGCACCCGCCAGCCCCTGGGGCTCTGGCCAATCGGAGGGAGGCACCCGCCAGCCCCCGGGCCACTGGCCAATCAGAGGGTGGTACCTGACAGCCCCCTGGGGCTCTGGCCAATCAGAGGGAGGCACCCGCCAGCCCCCGGGCCACTGGCCAATCAGAGGGCTGTACCTGACAGCCCCTAAGTCAGCAGACAATCAGGGAAAGTTACCTGCCAATGGGCCACTGGCCAATCAGAGGGTGGTCCCAGACAGCTTGTGGGGCTCTGGCCAATCAGAGGCCAGCTTGCTTTGCCAGGGCCTATGGCTTTTGGAGCCCCACCCTCCTGTGAGTTGAAGGGAGGTGTTCCTCGCAAGGGCTTTCTCCTTTGGTTCAGTGGTAAGGAGCCCGCCTGCAACGCAGGAGCCACAGGAAACATGCGTTCAGTCCCTGGGTCGGGAAGATTCTCTGGAGGAGGGCATGGCAGCCCACTCCAGTGTCTTGTCTGGAGGATCCCATGGACAGAGGAGCCTGGCGGGCTGCGGTTCATGGGGTCGGAAGAGCTGGGCACGACTGAAGCAGCTTAGCACGCGCGCCGTTAGCGGCAGGGTCCGTGTGCTTCCGAAGGAGGCCCACGGCCTTCAACTGTGAGCAGCTTCTGCACCTCAGCCTCAACTCTTCCTTAATTTTTGATGCATGAAACTAGGAGCGCGTGTAGTCTCGTCTCGCTCCTTGTCAGGGTCATCTTTAGGGCAGCAGAAGCTGTGTGCCCGTGGAATGGGGGCCCTGGCCCATGGCGGGCAGCTAGGGGACCCTGTTATGTGGCAGGTGAGGGGAAAGCTGGCTGGGGACTGGGGCCCGAGCCCTGCCCAAGCAGCAGAGGAAAGATGGGCCTGTCCATCACCAACTCCAGGAGTTTATTCAAACTCATGTCCTTTGAGTCGGTGATGCCATCCAACCATCTCATCCTCTGTCGTCCCCTTCTCCTCCTGCCCTCAATCTTTCCCAGCATCAGGGTCTTTTCAAATGAGTCAGCTCTTCGCATCAGGTGGCCAAAATATTAGAGTTTCAGCTTCAACATCAGTCCTTCCAATGAACACCCAGGACTGACTCCTTTAGGATGGACTGGTTGGATCTCCTTGCAGTCCAAGGGACTCTCAAGAGTCTTCTCCAACACCACAGTTCAAAAGCATCGATTCTTCTGTGCTCTGCTTTCTTTATAGTCCAACTCTCAATGTTATTTAAGTTCATGGTTTAGATCGGAAAGCACAGCTTGGGCAACAGCTACGTGTCAGTGGACCCTGGCACCCTGAGGAGCATCCAGGGGTCCTCTGTGGTGGGCCTGGTGCTCAAGACGGGCTGGGGTGAGGCTGTGAGGCTCACACCTGGGCAGGGGACATAGGAGAGCGGCCAGCGTTCAGGACCTCCTCCCTCATCTGAGGCAGAGGCCTGCAGGTGTCAGCACAGATGCTGGGGGCACGTCAGGGGGCTCTGCAAGGTGGGAGAGAGGAAGAGACAAGTCCTCCCTGCGTTGCATGCCCTCCCCGCTTTCTAGAAGGAGCAGTGATGTTTCGCTTTCTTCCCTGCCAGAGGGTGAGCGTTCCTTTCAAAGAGAAGACTCTTTCATTCTGCAAGAAAGATCAGGGCGACTGGGAGGTGGGGGAAGTCAGCCTAAGGAGGAAGGGTTTATTGGGGCTTGGCTCGAGGAATGTTGTTGTTGTTTTTCGGGGACAGATCAAACACAGCGCAACAGACCCTCAGGTCCTCGTGGATTTGATGAGGGTCAGCCCACGGCCACTCTCACGTGGTCCAGGCCCCCTCCCACTCCCCCAGCACCCTGTCACCCCCGTCAGCACTCGCCCTCCACTCCCCTCCACCTGTCTGCTCTGAGGCCCATCCCTGATGTCAGGTCTCATGCGGCTGTTCCTCCGTGTTTACTGCACTTCAAGCGTGTGCACTGCCGTCTCAGTAGGGGAGGGACACCAAGAAGGAGCTCAGCCAGGTCCAGTGAGAAGGAGGGTGGGCCATTGCCAGCCTCAGGATCTCAGTGCCCTGGTGAGCTGAGAGGGCAGGGCCCTTGCCTCCTACCTGTCCCCATGTGTCTGGGCTCGGCACAGATGCTGAGGCACCTAGAAATACTTCTCTGAGCCTCAGTCCCCCCATCTGTGAAATGGGTATAAACTAATGATACCTGTCCCAGAGGTCTGCTGGGAGAACTAAAGGCTCTTGTCATTTGTGTTGCCATGTGTTAAAGCCCCGACATCTGTATTTGGAGCCCCCAGATTGTCCCATTGGAGGGCTGGGCCCCAAACTCAGCTTTGCTGGCATTTTTTTAGAGGGTGGAGTCCTCTAGGTCTGGGGCCCTGGCCCGGGGTTGCCTGGAAACAAGAGAGTCTGGTGAGCAGATCCGGTTTCCTACCAGGAGGGCTTTGATGGGGACCCTGTGAGACCAGAGCTTAAGCCACTGCAGGCCCTGCCTCTCAGATCTGGGATCCAAGGCTCTGGGGTGGAGCTGGGGCCTGCCCCTAGAGATCTGATGGCAATGACCAGCTGAGGGCACTTTGGGAAACACTGGGCATACCAGATGGGAGGTCTGAACCTTCTTCCGACCCCCCTCCCCTCCACTGTGTGGGGCCAGCCTCCATGGCCAGCTCCCAGTCAGTCATTCCTGCGACTTTCAGAAGGAAAGTTAGGGGATGAGGCCGGAAAGCAGTGATGCTTCAGCGTGCAGAGACTGGGACCCTGGCTTTGGAGGCCAGGAGCAGGGTTTGGACTCCCAGCTGTGTGACCTCTAATGCCTTACTTAACCTCCTGGTCCAGCGTGGCTCATCTCCACACCTGAAGATGAAAGGTGGAAGGCGACCTGCGTGTGGACGTGGGGCCCTGGTCGGGGTGTCCTGCATCCCACCTTCAGAGCAGGAGAGCAGGCGCTAGAGTCATGCTGGGGACAGTAACCGCCACTGTCACCTGCGCCACCCACGCAGTCATTACTCTTCCACGTTAGGAACGATTATTCTGTGTCACTGTTGCTTTTTTGTATTGTTACCATGTCTGGCGGAGCAGGGAGGCAGTAACTTGTATAAAGTTTCTATAAGGTGCTGGCAAGTAGGAAAAGAGCAGTCACTTCGGGTTTGGCCTACAGCTAGGCCTCAGAGGAGGCCGAACAGTCAGCGCAAAGGACCCAGCTAGAGCCCGAGGGAGCACGTCCGCAAGGGGTAGGGGGTGCATTCTGCAGCTATGCTTGGGGTGGGGGGCACCATGGACTCTTCCTCCTCATTTAATGTGGGAGCTGTTTCAGGTTTGCTTTTTCACCCCAGGAGTGTGGGGCCCTGATGGTGGGCAGGCCCAGCCCCCAGGAAGGAGTTGGATGTTTTACTGGGAGGGCTCACGGAGTCAGTGGTCTGTCTGGCCTCCTGCCTTCAGGCTTAGAGGACGAGGCGGTCTCCAGGGTCACAGGCTGCTGAGAGCAGAGGGGCAGGGGGACCAGACCCCAGTGTGCGGCCGTCACCCACTGGTAGGCTCTGCCTGGTGTCCTGAGGCTGGGGGAACTGGGTGGTCTTGGAGCCCCACCATCCGGGGGGCGGGCGTCTGAGCCTCACAGGATTGTTCTGAGACTCCGGGGCTGGAGGGAAGCTCAGGTCTCCCGTCTCGGGGTCCTCTGTCTAGGGCGGGTGTGATGACCATTGTTTGCCGGTCACCCCCGTCGGGGAACTCACCCTGTGCGGGCAGACAGCACCTGGAGGGAACTTGCCAGAACCCGGCCTCCAGAGCCCCAGGGTTTCAACCTTGATATCCCCAAACTTGGGGCTTCTGAACATCTTCAAGCTTCCTGTTTGCAGAACCGAAGGAAAGCTGCTGCCAGTGGGAACGCTCTGTCTTCTTCCCTTTTCACGCCCTGGTGCCCCCGGCTGGGAGGGCGCCTGTCGTCCCACACCCTGCATCGCCTGCCTCGGGGCCTCTGCATGGACAGGCTCCCACCTCCCCTTCCTGGACAGGGCCTGTCTGATTACGAACAGCTGCCTGGCCGTGAGCAGGATTTGCAGACACTGGGGAGAGCTGTTGTCGAGGGCTGGGCAGCACGGGGTAGGGGGTTTCTGCTCCCTGCCTCCCCCCCGCCCTCTCTCTACCTTACTCTAAGGGCTTTCATACATTGTTTTATCCTGACAACATCTTTTCTAGGCAAGAGGTAGCCCCATTTTACAGGCAAGGAAACTGAGGCTCCCAGAAGCCCCACAGCTAGTGAGTGGCAGAGCCTTTAAAATAGCATTTGCGTTGTGGAAACTGAGTTTCACCCAGCCTCCTGGGGACAGGGCCTTCCAAGAGCAGACATCACTGTGAGGTGGGGTTTCAGCCCCATCTTTTTCCCTGGGGCTTTCATCCCGGCACAGAGGGGTGGGGAGGCTGCTGAAAGCTGGTGGCCGCCCCCAACCTGTCCTCCGGGCCCCAGGCTGGAGGTGGGCGCCTGTGCAGAGTCAGGAGGAAGCGGTGCCTGTTCGGCTGCCCTTCTAAAGCCCCCTGAGTCCCAGGCCCCTCCGGATCCTCCTCCTGCTGCTCGAGTCAGGTGAAGCTGGGGCAGCTCAGCCTTTAGCTGTGTTTGTGTTTGGGGATGAGCTGTCCTGGCTGAGTCATTTTTTCCGTTTTAGCGGGAAGGAAGGAGCGATAGGGGAGGATTGTAGCCAGGTGGGTCCTGCCTGTTTGACATCGGTTCACACACGACCGGAGAGACACTTGGGGCTCGTGCCAGGGAGCCGAACGTTGCCAGTGACAAGGGTGTGGCGCACACCAGGCCCCTCCCACTCTGAGGGCCAGGTGCAGGCCGAGCAGCCCCTCAGATGTTTCCAGGGTAAAGCTGGAGCAGCCGAGCCACCACCTCTTCTGGGTCAGAGAAGCTGGGCCGGGGAAGAATCCACATCTTTCAACTATCAGCATTTCAAAAAAGAAAAAGAAAAAACCCTGAGAGAGAAGCGGTGCCCAGGGGCCTGGTTTCTGAGCCCGCCCTTTGTCGCAGGAGGTCAGTGGGCTTGCCGAGGGCCAGGCTCAAGAGCTCTGCTCCTGCTTCTCCCTGAGGGTGGGTCATGAGTCCTAGAGAGTTGTCAGAGTCCTCCAGGAAGTCTGCTCCTTGGGTGGCCCACCTACCCCACTGACCGGGCCAGGCAGATGCCACTGGGAAAAGTTAGGGAGTTGCAGCTCCTTTGAAACCAAGGGAAGAGCGCATGTCCCACACATGTGGTCCCGGGTATTTCCAGCTGGAGGTCCGGTCGGTGAGCAGCAGTCACGGCGGACAGTGGGTGGATGAAGCCCGAATCCGCTGTCACAGCGTCCAAGCCTCACGTTTCAGGCCCAGGTGGAGGCGCACTCACCTCGAGGCCAAAGGAGGCATGCAGCCCGGCTCTAGCTGCCAGAAACCCCTGGCATGGCCGGGGGGCTAGGACTGCCGTGGTCCTGAGCTGCGACCTCCAAAACGTCCTTTTTTCATATGCAAAGTAGAGCTGAGGGTGTCTTCCTCTTAGCTCTGGGTGAGGCTTTAGGAGGTGCAGTTTGGATGTCCACACACACAGGGTCTCTCTGGACCTGTCACTTCCCACCGTGCCTGCAGCGTGCGAGGAGGTGTCAAGGAAGAGCTGTGGGATGGAGCCAGAGGTGCCCCTGGTGAATGTGGAGGGTATTGGCTGACATGCTTAGAACCGGCTCTCTGGAACAGGGTGGGCAGACTTGAGGGGCTCAGTAATGAATCCACCTGCTAGGGCAGGAGATGTAATTCAGTCCCTTGGAAAGATCCCCTGGAGAAGGAAATGGCAACCCAGTTCGGTATCCTTACCTGGAAAATCCCATGGACAGCAGAGCGTGGGGTCGCAAAAGAGTCAGACACGACTTGGCGACTAAACAACAGAGCTTCCTGCAGCCGACAGGGATGAATGATCTTCCGTCCTTGTAAAGGCGAGGGGCCTGAGCTGCGCTGGGAGAGGTTGGGGCCCTCACTATCTGGGGGAGGTGGGTATTCCAGCTTGATGCCGCTGCAGAGGCCAGAGGAGAGAAGAGGAGGGGGTCTGCCAGGATCCCTCTGGAGTCTGGTCTGGCGGTCGTGGACGAGCAGCCCAGGGGGTGTGCCGGGCCGGATGGAGTCCGAGGTTCAGGGCTGTGCGGATGGTCCACACTGACGTTGCTTTCACCTCCACAGAGCAGTCGGAACCGCCCAGACAGACCTCCCAGGGGATCCCCAAGCCCGTAACCCGTTTGCAGAGGGGGTGTGTGTGTGTGTATGTTTGCCTATGTGCGCATGTGCGCGCGCGTGCATGTGCATGTGTGTGCGTGCGTGCATGTGCACGTGCGCGTGCGTGCGTGTGTACATGTGTGTGTGTGCATGCGTGTGCGTGTGTGCATGTGTGTGTGCACACATGTGTCACGTGCACCCTGGCAGGTGTGAGTGGGCATCGTCCCTGGGGTGTCTCCCGCCCCGTGGGCACGGATCCTCTGTTCGCCTACACTCATGAGCCCTCACTGCACCCAGCAAGCCCGAGAGGTCCGCCCTGTGCGGGCCAGTCCAGGTGACTGCTGAGGAGGGAGACTGGGGGCCCGGGCGTGGCCTCCTCCCCCCGCAGGGCCGCAGCCCCTCCGGCGTCTCGCTCCTTTCCCCCCGCGGCCACCCTGCTTCTTACCTACAGTCTCTCCAGATGGATCCTCCCAGACCCTTTCACCCCAGGCTCCTTTCATTCCAGGATCAGTCATCTTACCCTTTAAATCACGTCCAGAAACTGTCAGCTGTGTTTTGAAAGTCTTTACATTCCACCAGCTTCTGTCTGCCCTGCTTCACTTCCGAGTCCTTACCTTGACTTGCTTCTGTTTTCCGGGACTCCCGGGCAGGTAAGAGATCACTCCTGTGGCCCCAGGAGGCCTCCTGGTGCCCCCCCATCCCCCCGCCACCCCAGCGAGCACAGATGTTGGCCTCGAGCACCCCGCCCTCCCCGGGGTGGCTGCTCTTGCCGAGCTCGGCCTGCCTCTCGGTTTCCACGACCTGCCCTTCTGTGCGGAATGTAAACCCCCCCAAAGCGCTGGGCTCCAGGCACGCGCCTTTCCCATAAACTCCGATGCCTGGTCAGTAGCCTCTGAAGAGGGCTGGTCTGGCCTCTACTGACTCACTGAAGCGTCGTCTGCTGTGGTGCCTGCGGCAGTGGCAGCGCCCGTGAACCGCTGCC